>JBBHKE010000209.1:39679-159453 GCA_037447655.1 Zygnema cylindricum | reverse complement strand
GCAGTTGGTCAGTCATTATCATGTTAAATTTTGGGATTTTCTATCTCGAACCATTCAAAGTTACTCGTAAACTCTCAGTTAGGCAATTAATCACATGGAAACTGTACGTTTTTTAACACTAGGTGTTAGATCTTCAAACGGCGCTAACACTTGCAGCTGGTAGTATATTTTCATTGCTAATCTTCAAACGGCGTTAACACTTGCAGTTGGTAGTATATTTTCATTGCTAATCTTCAAGTAGTCACTTGAACAGCGGGGGAGGGTATCCTTTGTGTTTTGAGGATAACATCATAGTGGGAGGGGGCGACAAGTTCACTGATGAACTTCTAATCGTTACTTTTATATGATGGTTGACGTTCACAATCGCGGCAAACTTCTAATCGTTACTTTTATATGATGGTCGACGTTCACAATCGCGGCAAACTTCTAGATTGTGGATCACAATTTTTTGCATGTCAAAGGTACACTAATTAACGGATTGACTCTCAAATGCTCATTGAAACTTACCAAGCTCTATCTTTTAGGGTTTTAAATTGTACTATTACTGACTGGTTGACGCAGGCGGTTGCACCCAACCAAAAGTACCCATGTGTTTATCAACTCCATTTATGTTAACTTCCACTACGAAAGGCTTAAATATAGCGCGTTATTCTAAAGTTAAGAGACTCCAACCGACGCTTTCAACTGCTAAAATCCACTGGGCTACAGTTAAAAATCCGAGCCGACGGTTCGAACCGCGACTTGAAACCTTCTTTTGGTTCATTCCCCTTCGCCTGGTGTGCATCCTGTTTTCTTCACATACAGTAATTTCTGCATTTTTTTTTCATGATTTTTTACTTTGAATAGCGGAATTGTTTTTTGTTTTCCTATTGGGACCTAAAAGCTAAAACCGTTTTAACATAACCGGTTGCCAATAATCGTACGCTCGTTTACTGGTAGTATTATTTCGACCAATGGGCGAGCAGGTTGTGTGAGTATACATGCTTTCACCTATGTGGTTTAATTTGAATGGCGCCACGTAAGCTTATGTTCATTTGTTTAAAACCGTCAAAAGATTGTTCAAGCGTAGAATATGAATCTACTATTTTTACTGGTGGACGAAATTTAATATTTCTACAGTCGTCAATTGTGCACCGGCATCTTCGAATTTTGCATAGATTTTCGGCGGTCGCAAAATTTTGAAACGTTTAAACTTTAGAGTCCAATCGTTTCAATTGTCGTCTAAACGATTGTATGTTTAAGGAGTACCGTTTAAATTCTAGACTGCTATCAGATCAACAGGCCGGAAGCATTTTATTTTTACCTAAACGAAAGGCCAGAAAACTCACGTTTACGTTTTTCTTGGTGTGCACCGTCACACACCTTTCAAGTTGTTTGGAAACTGATCCCACGCAGGTTCAAACCCTAAAAATGTTGGTTAGAAAAAGCTCATTTTTTTACGAATCGAAATTAATAATTTAAATGAGCCTAAAAGGACAGTACAGATACCTAGCTTTTGACGCATCACTTAATGTTGTTTTTCCATGATGGCAACTGAGTAAATTCAATTGTTCGAACTTTTATATTGGAAGGAAACGTGCGCTTTCAATGGAGAAACAAAATAAAATTTCATTGATCCTTAAAATACGTTAGAAGAACGTAGTAAATCCTCTCTCTGCTGTACTGTACTGTAGCTTCCACGTGAAGCAAAATCGTAATCAAATTTTGTACATTTCCTAATTAATGACTGTACTGTACTAAACTGTACCTTCCACGTTCCAGTCGGTGTTGTACATATCAAAAATGCGGCCACTGTCGCCGCCTTTTCACTGTCGCAATCGATCCCTACGATTGATTGGTGCCGCACAATCCAGTCTGTAATATTTTCTACGCGATTTTCCACTTTGTCGGTTGGGATCTTTGCGATCATTTTCGTACAGTTAGTACGCCCCCGCACTACATAACCCCATTTTGGTGGTTCGGATTTTAACCGCCGCCAGCTTTTCGGTCATTCGCCCAAAATAAACAGATTACAACGACGTCATGACCGAGGAAAAAAAAAGTTTACGAAAAGCCAAAAAGAAAAAGGGTAAACGAAAAAAAACGGTTATAAAAAAACAATAGACCAACAATAATAACAAAAGACCAAAAATAAAAAAAAACAAAGAGACGAGAGAGAGAGAGAGAGAGAGACCAGGAGCTACAACGAATGCTCCTCGTCGTCTTAACCTCCAAGCTCCGTCTTCCTCCTCGTCCTCCACTTCTTGTTTCTTTAATTTCCTCGAAGACGCCGATATTCGCCGATATTTTGGCGAAATTCCTCGATATTTGCCGATATTCGGCCTTGGTGCTTATTTTTTTTCCTCGGCATCATCCAGTTGCCCTTTTATTTTCTTTACTGATGAGGTAAGGTGGTGAAAATTAGGCATTGAAAAAGAAGATTATGCTTTACAACACTTCTTTACCGCTACACCGTGAATCGTTATTTGTGTCAATGTTTTTTTCATCTCTTTAAACATCTTTTCTCTGTACTCCCATGTCGGTTTTTAGATCTGACGGTTGCGATTGAAAGGTAAGATTCTGAGCTTCCGATTGACGGTCTTAAATTGAAAATCGGACAAAAGTGTACGGAGAAAATATGTTTTAAGTGGCAAAAAAAACATTAACATTAACAGCGATTCACGGTGAAGTTTTCTATGTGCTCTTGCTGTTTGCTTTATGAGGAATAGATGAAGAGAATCTCTGCTTTGTTTTTTCTTGATGCGTTTTCAGCGGAGCTTTTTTCCCCTTTTAAATGTTTTTTTTTTGCAGAATTGAAACATGCCAGTGGTTCAGCAACGGTTCCGTACCGATTCAGTTACGGTTCAGTACGGATTCAGTTAGATTCCGCTGACATTATCTGTCTGGATTCGTTCTTGTTTTCTTTAACCGCTTTGGAAAATCGTTACAGCTGATGTGAGTTTTTCTTCATGTCCTTGTTTTTCCCTATTTGTAACCAAAAAGGAAGAAATGTTCAGAAAAAATTTTAGGTTTTTCTGTGTTTTGGCATGTCCGTCTTTTTTTTCCTGATCTGTTGTAATAAAAGCCTGAAAGTGTTTTAACAGTCACTTTAAAATATCACTTTAATATTACTTCATTTTTTTTTAAATATCACTGAACTTGTTTGTTGTATGATTTTCTCTCGTGAGAGATAGTTGTTATGTTATTTTAGTTTCTTTTTTTTATTAGTGGAATTTAATATGTTGTTCAAGACAAATGGGAGAATTTCTATCTTCCTATGTGGAAATGGTGCAAGCTCCATATTTGAGAGGACCCTGGTTGTCTCCAAAACGGTTGTCAGCAAATTGTTATTTTGAATTTTCCTCCCATAACTTAGGATCTTGACGCTCATCAATTTTTCTTTTTCCTATTAGAGAAATTAAACTCCAATAGCTTACCTGTTCTCTAGAGATTTTGTACTCTTTCCACACAAGCCATTTTTGAATGTTCATGTTTACTACTTGAATAACTTAACGCTTCAAGATCTTGCGACGAGTGCAATCAACTGCATGTACTACCAAATTTGTTGACAAAATAAGCGATAAACAATGTGTCATTACAATGTTGAAACATGTAAAATGGAAAGAAGCACCTTGTGTCATTGTTTGACTTAAAAAAAACTCGAAATTAGAAGGAAAAAAAAAAAAAACAATGGAGAAAGTTGCTCAGATATGTCACAGTTACTGCATTCATCGTGGCGCCACTTGCTCTAAAATCAAATGTTCGAATGTACGTACTCAACCATTTGTCATAGATTTTAATTTTTAATTTCTAAGGTCTTATGATGGATAACATTTCTTGCTGATTTTGACGTTGCCGCCTTTGATTTCTGGTATGGCATTGTAAAAGCGCTACCACAATTTCAGTTCATACCTGCTAATCGCATTGCGGGTTGGGCAACCGAAAATATTAGGCAGCAGTCAATTGCGGATAGCAAGCAGGGTTAACATCATAGTCACTGGTCTTTGGGTAATTTTGAACATAAAGGAAAATTTTTCTCGCGCACTTGCCCTTTGTAGGGCATGGAGAACATTACCCGTGATCTTAGGGTTTCTTCATTTTACGGACCCCACTAACACATCGAGGAACCCGTTAGTTTTTTTTTGTACAGACACGATGAATTGCTATTAGTGTTTATAACACAATGTCGGCCCCTTTGAATTTTGGCCCTTTAACCCAAAATGGTATTAATAACACTAATTGTTTATTCTTGACACTAAACTAATAAGTACTTTACTCTAATAGTGATTCACGGTGTACTACAGCTACATGTAAATTGGACCTTTGCACTATGACTTTTGTACTTTGTCATTTGTACAGCTCATTCTTTCGATTTTCTTTGATCGAATTGTATTTTAACGAAACATAAGAAGCACAAGAAGGTTTTTTGAAATTTGTTTATTTTGCTTCCTTTTTCCATAAGCTCCGACAAGAGAGGGTAAAGACCTTGGGTGTTTCTTTTGTCTGCTATATATAGTCAATCTATCTTGTAAAAAATGCATTGTAAAAAACGTGTTACATATCTCATGCTTAAGGAAAAATTATAATCATAACTCTATCAATTTATGTTACAAATATTCCCCAATGTGGTAAATATGGATTGCGTGAAATATTGTGGAAACAATGTGGCACATTTAAGGCACTTTCAGGAGACATTGAGCGTTTGTGGTTTTGATGGACAAAAATTTATACCATGCATCTGTTGTGACGTGTGATTTTCTTGGTAGACAATCTTTATCCAAAAATGAGCTGACACTTTGTAGCCTGGTTAGTGCACCGAATTTGGAGCGTTTTTGGCTCCAATTCCAGAAAATTTTTATGTTATGAATACTTATCCGATTTCAACTTTTTTTTTCTATAGATGTACATTATGTCTTTGCAATCATCTATTTATTTTCAAATTTAAAGGGGAATACAATGTTATAAATTTAAAAAGGAATGTGTCAATTGTCTTCTCTTGGAAAACTTTATTCAATGTTTGGATGTAAGTTGAAATGAATGCTATAAGAGATTAGAAGGTTTTAGTAATTTATTCTTCCAATTTTAGTGCCATTTTCCGTTCTCAGTTTTGCAATCGTCTGTATCATGTTCTCAATTTTGTTTTCAAAAGGAATTTTATGGTTCCACCCGTATATCATGGAAAATAGACACAAAGAGCTTTCCAATGGCTTTTGCATGTGCATTGTTTGGCTAAAGGCGTTTGTTCCTAGGTGGGAAGGATAAGCAAGGCTATCTATGCTCCTACAGGACTCTCGGACTATCTAGCGTTAAGAAATAAAAAGTTCAGATATGTTCTTAAATCGTTGCTTTTTCCCCTCTTAGGTCTCCACGACGTTATGAAATGCTATGATGTGAGCATGTACTTCATGGCTTAGCATTGTTATGCCCATTGGCTCCTAGGTGTTGTGAAAAAACCATATATTTTTTTAACAGAAAAATCCAATTTTTCCCAAGATTGTAGTGAAAACCCTGATGTTGAAAAGTTGACTTAGTAGTTGATTATGATATTTGAGTTGCCATCTAATTTTCCAAACGTTTCCTAATATTTAAGGAATCACAAGATGGTATCGATAAAGAAAATGATGAATTTAGTCAACAAAAAAAATTAAAAGTTGCATCATATTTCTTTTGAAAATGAATGTCTAATGTAAAAGAGCTAGGGATCGCACCATTCATTTATCAATTCATGTTTGGAAATTGTATTAAATAAATATCAAGGACAAGTACTTGAAAAAGTGCAAGTACTTGTTGATACTTAAACTTGTATCTAATTACTCTTAGTAAAAACATAGTTTCATAATAGTTGCTGGTTGTACCTTAAAAGGTTATATTTTTTCATATAATTTTATGTTTTGAAGTAGTCAATTAGAAAAATAAAATAAGCAAGATTTGCATATATGGCTTCTTTAAAGAGATGTCTCTACATTTTAATAAGGATGCAAAGGGTAAGTTACTGTTTTGAATAAAGGTGAATAAAGCCCCCAAAAAATGTTTGGGACCGTGTAGGTTAATGTCAATTATTGTCAAATTTACGGCTTGCTTTTGTAACTTTGTTTTTCCTAGCGTATAAGTCAGCATATCCTGTGTATGGAATTTTTCTGTTTCTTCACTTCTATATTTAAAAAAAAATGCATGTTGATTATCACGTGCATGTTTTGCATCTTGATGTTGTCGAAATTTTTCTATCAATTTTTTTCACCGAAGCGAATGTGAAGTTCTCTTGATATGTGCATTATGTAGAAGGCCACTGTAAGTATTTTGCTTTTATCGGTGACTAAGATGTGCAAATCAGAGGTAAAATTGTGTGATAACACAGAGTGAGGCACACATGATATTTGCACTTATGCACACACTTAATTCATATCAACTACGTGGCATTGTCTCCTGGGGACGCCATTGGCTGACGCCACTTTTAGTATTTGTTGACTTGTCGAACTTCAAAAGCCCTTGACTCAAGCTACTCTTCTTAAGCTCTAAATTAATGGCCTCTGATAATCTGTAACTTGAGTGAGGTGAATCTGACATTCTCGCATCACGGAATCTTTGGAGTTGACAAGATAAAGTGGTAATAATATTTAGTGCTCTTGCTCAATGAAAGTAATCACTTATCATAATCTATTGAGGCTAATGATGTGTGTTTATGCTATTATGTTGAAGTTATAAAACTTTATTTGTGGTGCCGTTTCCATCGGTCATTGCTATGCTGTTTGGCAAGTCATATTCATTCAATTTAACTCGTTGCATTCACATCTTATATCATAAAATGAGTGCCTCTCTTTTGATAGCGGTTTTTGAAATTTCCTTATGGGGATAGCCTTAAGCATTTTATTTATATTTTGGGCAAACACACCATGGAAGCTGGAGGAGCTTTCCTGTCCCCCTGTTTGAAGTTTGATTCAGTCTGATATAAACTGTTTATGTTGTTCTTAATCTGAACCGTCCGAAAGTTTTTCTAGTGACTTTGGAATGGATGTTTTTGTAACCGTATGTTTGCAATAGAAACATCATAATTTCTTATTTTGACTGGTTTGCCTTAAATTACATACCTTTTGCAGCAAGACTAAGTGCCATTCTTCTGGCACTCATCTCAAGCATCCCAGCTGATTCAGCTTCTGCATTTCCAGTACTTCTATTTCTGTTTACTCTCCAAGGAGCATTCAATGATATAGTTTTTCGATAACACAAACAGGAAGCAAGGTGGTAACGGAAACCAATGTCCTGACAATCTCCCCTGCTTTCTGCTGCTGGGCTCTCCCTCCAAAAATTCCTGGTTTTTCAGTGCAAGAGATACAACCGGTGTTAGGAAAGGTCAAAGGAGTGTGCCTTCCTCTCCCTCTCCCTTCCTCCATCATATGCCATTTCCGGAGTTAGGAGGAATTAACATGAATTCTTCTGCAAATACTACTGCTCCTTCCATGCTTCCAGTAAGAACACCCTTTACTGGTGTCCCTCGTCCACCAATTGCTGGTAGTTCTGGCGGAATAACATCGACTCCTTTACTTGCAGAACAGGTGACGTAAAATGCCGTTCACTGGATGGATTTTTTTTTGTCTATGCATTATGTCTGTCTCAATCACAGTTCTCATGGCGACATTTAGTGGAGTTTTCAGGGTTTTGGGGATTTACAAGTTAAATTATTCATCCAGAAGCCAGAAATAGTTTTCTTCAATCATGTTTGATGGGTATCACGGGAAAGGTGCTGACACCCTAATGACATGGTTTTGATTTGCAGCTCTTTTGGTAATGACTTTATTAAATGAATATCAATGGGAAGATTTTTTTGACTGAAATAAAAGAAATACTGATTTTGTATGCAGCAATTTTGATGGTGTGGGGTTTACAGGCACAAACAGCCTTAGCAACTCAGCGACTTCTAGAACAATCACATGCAGCTTTACTAGCGAGACAAGTTCGAACACATGAATTACTGTTCGGAGCAACTTTACGGAACATAATGATGGATGTGGCTGAACATATCGGCAGAGAGGCTGGCTCTCGAATTATGAATGCAGAAAAACAATGCGCAGAGACTAAGGAACAAGCAATGCAGATTATGCAACGAATGCAAGAAACGTGTGAAGAACAGGTAAGTGCAATACTGGAGTTACAGCTCTAGTTATCTTAACTGCCGTGAATTTGTTAAGTACGGGAGATAAGGTCAAGAGTTGTATAATGTGGAGAACTGGATAAACGTTTTCTTTTCATGAGGTGCAATGTTGGACATCAGTTATGCTGTGACTTTTAAAGTTAACATCTGTACTAATACTTTAATTGCCGAACTAATTAGGAAAGGTAAGTACTAGCTGACACTTAGCTTGTAGAAATTGCAAGCTGAAAACTCGGGTGAATGTCTGGTCCCAATGACATCTTTGTATGATAACTAGTACTGTCTGAGCATTCAGACAATATCAGTGCCTGAAAAATGTAAAATCATTACTTTCCATATGCTATTCGTTTTTGCGGAATTATTTTTTCAGGTGAAGCAGGCGCAAAATCAGGAAGCCATTGAAAGAGCTCGTGGCGACGAGCTGGCGAAAGAACTTGCAGTTGCAAGTCAGGCCATTAAAAGCTTGGAGATGAAGCTAAAATATCAGGAACTTCAATTTAAACAACGATGGGAAGAACTCATGGATACACAGCGAGCTGCCAAGAGAGAGAGTGTCGAAGGACGACAGGTTACAGAAGAGAAAACCGAATCTGTGAGCATTGTATACTCAAAAATGGCACAAGATAAGTACGAAAGGGTAATTAACATTGAGCGAGAGATGGAAAATGAATATGCTTACCAGGCAAGAGGGCCAGAAAAAGGAGCCCGACTAGAAAGAACTAAAGGCGAGAATATGAACCCTTATACTTTAAGTTTTACCACCACGAAAGTTTCACATAAAGGAGGCAGGCCTTTTCGTGAGGTGTTACACGATGAAAATACTAACCAGGGAGTTGAAAGAAAGTTGATGACTCAATTAACATCTTTTACAGGATTATTGGTAGAGGAAAAAGATTGTCAGATTCTCACACCCCCAGGGAAGGCTGATGTGGAATTTGTGGGACAAATTCAATGCCCAAATTCAAAAGAATTTGAGATTTGCGATTGTGGGGCCTGTCCTGGATGTATTGTTTTAAACAACAGAGGTTTCTCTCTTGTTGGTAAAAGGAAATCGACGGAAAATGAGGAGAGGGACGTCCATGAAGTCATTGGGAAAGTTAGGAAGTTATTGGAGAGGGAGAAGGAGCAGGAGGATCAGGTTACAGACGCAAAAGTAATCGGAGGATTTCCTTCTGATGTTTTATCCAAAGAAAGAGTTGATGTTAGTATGTGTTCTTCTGAGAAGCGTCAACAAAGTACAAAGGAATTGCAAGAAAAGATGGAAATATCTAGACTTGAAGGGGTTTTTCTTTCAAAGAAACAGGGAACCACTGCAATAATTGTAAATTCTGATATTGGCAATGCTAATATGGCTAAGAAACATAAAATAACTGACAAAATCGCAATGGAATCGGAGCATTGTGTGAATGTTCAGGGGCAGCAGTCAAACAATTCAGGATTGGAGGACACATTGGACAATGAAAAAGCACCTCAAAAGGAATGTTTACAGCACGAAACATGTATGCAAACTGATACGGAGGGGTTAAAAAACAAGCAAAAAGACGAGGAAAAACAAAGGACTGTTCACAAAGATGAAGGAAAGATCAAGTTGGGTGGGCCTTCTGTGGAGAGCGATGAGGATATGAATGAAATTTTGAGTCAGGAAGGGAGAAGAGAGAGAGAAAATCTGGGTGAAAGTTCATTCAATATTACGGAGAGAAAGGCAAGCAATGTAGAAAGGACTGTTCGAGTAAAGGAACGAACCAAGGCATTGACAGAGATTATGTCCCAGGGTGATAAAGTTATGGAGGAGAGGAAAAAGTGTTTTGATAAAGTGGGTAGTGGAGGAAAGAGGGGGGCATGGTTATCCGTAAACCGTACAAAAGGGAGTAGGACTGGAAGGAGCGCTAATTCTGTCACTGTTATGAGGAAAAAAACTAGGACGGGAGTCATGCACGCTGCAAGTTTGGTTACAAGAAGGGCAAATATTGTTTCACGGCGTGAAAATGAGAGTAGCTCGAGGTCCAAGAGAGCGAAACAAAGTATGGATCTCTCAAAAACATGGAAAAGTGGCTCTGCAGAAGAGAGCAAAGAAAACCAGAAAGTTGAGAGTGAGAGATTTGTAGTTTCTGAAGAAGCTGTGGGATTCGTGCTTGCCTCCATGGCAGACGAGATGTCAGTGGAGGAGGCTAGAAGTAGAAAAATAAATTTTGGGGCTAGGAAAGAGATCCGGGAAAAATAAGGCTTTACAAGTTTGCGAGTGAAGAGAATTTGTAATTCAGCAAAGTCCGTTAAGCAAGTAAGTTGTAAATCTTCAGAGTCATACGATAATGAAGAAGAAGATGACGATGAAGGAGAAGAACAAGAACAGTACCAGGAAATACAGTGTCAGTCAAGGAATACAGTCGGAAAGTGGATGAAGATGATGTGAAGGAAAATAGGAAAGTTAGAAAAATGAGAACAAGAGGAGCACTCTGGGTATGTCACCCGACCTCATGGAGGAAGCACGTCAAGGCTGTAGAAATGGAATGCGGGTTCATTCTCATGATTATTTTCTGCTATTTTTTTGTATTTTGGGCTGGCATACTATGAAGAGTGTATCGACTTCCTGGCTGCTTGTATTGCTACAGCAGGATAAAATAAACTATATGTATGATATGATAAAATATGTCTCTTGATGTCTTTTCATCTGATTTTTTGATTTCCTCTTGTTTTGCCGCCCTTCACATTTTTCGTTTGTCTGTAAATATCTGCTATATTTTGCCGTGAAATTGTCTTAGCCAAATGATTCCTAGGTTTTGCTATCCTCTTCCGTAATGACAATGATTGAATTGAGGTTGCTGGGATCATTCAGATGGCGCTCTGGATAAATGCACATGGCGGAAACAGCGCACAGGAAGTGGGGATATGCTTAATTGTGTGACTCACTCAACTTGTAGAATAAACACAATAGCCAATGGAATCTAGATATTTGATATGGTGACTGAATTATGTCTGCGTTTCCATTCCAGATACTAGCGATGCTCAGACTTGTAGAACCACATTTGAAAGTTTGGTTTAGGCAGTCAAGCTGGTGTTATAATTCCGACGCGTGGTGGCGAAAGACATCCGGCTGGTTGTAACATTATTCATTGTGTGATGCTGGATGAGCATGTTAAGGCCGAGAGAGGTCTATGACTTGCAGTGGAACTAATCTCTTGTGTCATAGTTGACAATTTTGCTACTTGGTAGCCCGTACTTGCGTAACCAGGGTTGAAGGTTGTTTGAAGTCGACATTCGCATTATAATAGTGTATTTCTTTGCATATTATGCCATTTTAAGTAGATGAATCAGTTTAATTCATGCAATTGGATTTTCTAAAGGTGAAAATAAAAATTCAAGTCATCATACAAATAGCTTCGCTAATGGTTGATGGCCAAAAACCATGCATTAACATGGATGACGTTTTGGGAGATTTTGAAATCTCCTTTTCTTCATGTCATTAAGCTTCGATAAAATAAACTAAAATGTGTGAAAAGTTGCCAGGGCCAAGGATATGAACCATTTAAGAAATTTTCCAAGTGTAACAACAACAAAAATGGATGTAAATGAAATACTAGTACAATCAAAGAAGTTCTTCGTAGACCGAACGTGATTGCAGTTTGTTTAACTATTTTAAGGCTCATTTTGGTGAATTGTCTCCTTCGAGTTGTCAGTGATTATGATCAGATCACATTTTCGGTAGAGAGAAATCCCATGCTAAAGCTACAAAGCTCCATTCACCAATAGTATTTTTCGTTGTAAGCACATGCACTTTCGTTGAAAGTCGTTGTGCATTTGAATTGGAAAAATATGTCGTCTAGAGACAAATTCTATTTGACCTTATTTGGAGAGGATTTTTAGCAAACCTGTCATTTTGGCCTTAAAGATCTGAACTCTTCGTAAAATGGAAAATGAGGGTAAGCAAATAACTTGGGAGAGAGAAAACTGGATGTAGAGGTTAGTGAAGGAAAGCAAAAGATCAGGGCACTTTCGATGGCACGAGTATGAAGGAACCTAAAACGGAACAAGATAGTTCAAATGCATGGAAAATTAGAAATCTTTGCTGCAAAGTTGGGTTGATACCTTTTTGCAACATTACCCCTCTTCCTTCTAGTGAAAACATGGTACCCTTAACAAACACGTAAAATTAGATTCACCTACTTGTACATCTTTCTTTGTAGGAAGAATACAAGCATGCTCCGACTATCACAAAATATGAAGTGTAACTAAGTGTTGCTGCCTGATTTGGTCATCATGTGTTATGAGGCTCGTGAAGCAGCTTGTAGTGGATGGTGTTCATATCTTGTTCAAATGCATTCATTTTTTAAGTTAATCAAAATTGTTTTGCATCCTCGTCAACTCATAGTCAATCGTGGTTACATAGCAACATACAACTAAATAATAAGAAACAAGCATAATTTCCCCACAAGTCCCTCCACAAATTTCTGCATCTGTAGCAACGCAAATAGTGCACAAAAAAACAACAGTCCGAATCATAACCCAACCAAAAGTCACTATACCCATAAACAATCGTCCATAAGTCAAAAGCATAAGACACTAATCAAAAAGGTTTATTCAAACCAAGCTTACTACACTTAATGATTTGAAATTATACCATTGCACGGGTAGCTCAGGTCGTTGTGAAGAATAGAACGTAATATGGTAGTATCCACATGGTGACACGAAACCCTCTCAATTTTAGGGACCTCACCCTAAAGTAATACAGCCTCTCCAAAGCTTAAGCCATTAATCTAACCATCGTTTCATTAGGCATAGTGACTAACATCTCACTAGGGATGCTCAAGCCAGGGTTCCAATATTAAAAGCATTGTGTTCAGCTATAGCCTAACCTTTAGTGCAATCCATGTATGCTTTCCATCTATGTTTAGTCAAGAGGATGCCAAGCCAAAGGCATCACGTGGTTAGATGTCCCATTAAGAACCTAACTTTCCTACATAAAAAATAACTCAAGCTTGAGGGCGTCTACTCGGCCTATGAACCAGATACGAGAAGTTTACTAATCCGCTTAGTGTGGGAAACAAGAAAGAATAATTAAACGACATATGTACAGCTACTAAATTTCTCGATAGTTTTTTGTGTTGAAAAGAGGTAATTAATAGTTCACTTCCCTATTTTAGTTTTGTTTTAAAGAAAGAGAGTAAGGATCAAAGGCGCGCCATGGCTGCCGCCATATTTAGAAAGTGGCAGTTTTTGCAGTTAAGGGTATTTTGGCTAAAATGATGCATAGGTCTGATTTGAACCTGTGACCTCTAGGTTCTTTATAGATTAACGCCTTAACCATTAAGGCGTTACGAAACGATACACGTGACGGGTTTCATAAATATATAAACATTAACAAAACAGCTAATTAACAGCAGACTAACCAAAATGAGCAATTTCTGCATGTACGCGAATCTGAACCGTGTAAAATATGTTTTGATCGGACGGCCGGCATTAAAGCCGCCACGCGAAGTGAGCTTTTCAGCGGCATACGGATAAAGCGTCAAGCGGTGCCACGTGGCGCCACATTATTTGATACCGGAGAAGATGGGAGGAGGAACCATGGCTTCCGATATGACAAGTGTCACCTTGTAGACCTTGTCGTACAATAGTTGTACAATAAGTACATCGCCCATTGTACCTTCTTGTACTTTATAGTGTTCCTATTGGACTAGGGTTTAATAGTAGGTAGTCGTGAGTAGGCAGACCAGTGGATCCCTTCAAGTATACAAAGTCAGTAAAAATCATATTTGAATCAAAAAATTCTAATGACTTTGAGATTCCTAACTATCGTGGTTTCACAGAAGATGATATTCTTACAGGTACAAATCAGACCAAGAAAGAATCGGTTGTGGAAATTCCAGTGACAACTCTACCCGTAGCGGAAGACGTGGTGGGAATTGATTCGTAATCGAGGGACATGGAAGAAGTCGAGATTATTCAAAAGAACCCACGGGAACCATCTATTCCGGCTATTGATTTTGAGGGAGGAAGAAGAAGTAGCAAAAGGTTGCAAGAAAAACATTTTAATAATTGTTGATATTTGAGTATTTTCTAGGTCTATTAGGATAGAAAAAGAGCAGAGGCAGCTTGCCTCTAACTCCCTTCTCCAAGCCCCCACACTTGTCGTAGTCACTGAAGGCTGGATTGGGAGCTAGAGCCATGGCTGCCTAAGCTCACTAGAGAAGACAAGGGTAAATTAGGTAGATGTACCAAAAGGTACTAGAGAAGACAAGGGTAAATTAGGTAGATGTACCAAAAGGTACTTGACGGACCCAGGATTTGATCCTGGTACCTGCCGCCCGTCAAGAAACTCGTAGCCGGTAGCTTTGTCCATTTAGTCTAGGACTAGTGCTAAGGTACAATGGGTTTGATACGTATATAAACATTCACACGTAGGATTTTGCATTTAACTGGATTACGGTTTATTAGACATAGAATCAGTTGTACTATTAGTACCGGACGAAACAAATAGTACAGACATTTGTTTCGACGGTCCTTATTTAAAACGAATATGAATCGGACGGCCGTGGTTAGCGCCGACTTCGCGGAAAGGACATTTTCGCCGTTTGCGGACTCCGCCACTCCGGATGACACGTGGCAACATCATACAGGTTTACGGAATCTCCGGAACGGAAGACAACACATCCGGATGTGACAAATGTCGGATAATGGCGACGTCGTACACTGTCCGTACAAAAAGTACATCGGCATCTGTACTTTATTGTACGGTACAGTCCTATGAATGGTCAGTACCGCAGTACTAGGGGGTTTAGAGAGGGGTTTTAGGACTTAGAATATTTTGGGTAAGTAGCCGCCTCTCCCAGAGAGCATCTTGTATAAATGGCAAACTTTGGCCAGCCATAACTATCAATTTAGTTGACCGAATTCAGTGATTCTTGTTGCTACCGACTCAGGGGAGTCCACGCTACACAAGGGTGTAGTCGGTCAGAGTTTTTGCTTGCCTGGGTGGCTGCATTTCTAAAGGAAAGTCAAAGTGGGGAATGTTATCCTAAACTCATATTCTAACTTTGCATTTTGTAGTGAAACTGAGCACACAGAAAGTCTTATTTCACAACGGTGAAGCTGTAATGGGGTTCTGATTCTCAAGGGGTCAATCATTTAGGTTTATATTAACTAAGAGTCGGCACTATCTAGATTAGTTTCCTTTGGACCTGCGAATTCTGTGTGGCAATGGAGCCCATAGAATTTCAGGTTATGGGCCCACCATCTAGGGTGCCTATGTTTGATGGAACGGACTTCACTTATTGGGAGTTCACAATGGAGGGATTGCTTTTTGAAAAGCACTTATGGGGAATTGTTTCGGGACAATTGAGATGTCCGCCACCTGGTTTTGGAGCAGCTTACTATGGAGAATGATCTAAGGATGCCTAGAATATCAACCGGAGTTCAGATGCAACGGAAGGTGAACGGAAAAACCTTGCCGTGAATGGGGAATTAGGGGAGAAAGATAAAAGGACACCTATGGTGAGGGGAGCCAGGCTCTCAGCTATGGTACCACTCGTAAGGATTAAAACTGAAGAAAATGACAGAAAAATATGGGAATATAAAAACACTAAAGCAAAACATCTCATACTTAGATATGTGTCTAAGTCCATAGCTATCACTCTTTTAAGTCTAACCAAGTCTTCGGAAATCTGGGAAACACTAATTCAGATTTATAAGAGTGAGACTATACAGAGGCAGCAATTAGTAAAACATGAAATAGAGGCCTATGTTTATAAAGGCGGTAGCATGATAGAGTTTTGCAATGATATTGCTGCATTATATGTTCAGCTTGCTAGTGCGGGATATGTAGAATCTGAGGAGAAAAAGATTAATACACTAATCATGAAGCTTCCAGATGAGTACGCACACATCATCTACCGTATGTAGGAAATGGATGGCTCCTCATGGACTTGGAGCATTACCATGGGGATTATACTTGTGAGGGAAAGCACTTTGGAGCTTCGTAGGGGAAGTGACAGGGAGACTGCATTTACAGCTGGTGGTGACTGGGGAAAGCGTGATGTGAGGAACGGTGGTGACAAACAGAAGCGTGATGTGAGGAACGGCGGTGACGAGCGGAAGCATAATGAGAGGAAGAAAGACAAAGGTAATCCTTATCGGAACTTTGGTGGAAAGAGAGGGAAAAGAAAAGAAAAGGGAGCTTTGAAAAAAAGGTTTGCTTCGCTTGTAGGAAACCGGGTCACTATATGGAGGAGTGTCCTTGTTTGGAACAACTTAGAAGTTGGTATGTGAATGAGGAGGAAGAAGGGGAAGAGGAGAAAGAGGATGAAGAAATTTTGAAGCTTCTTCACAATGGTAGAATGGAGAAGAGAGAAAAGTACACAGAAATTCCACAAAAGCAACAGTGTGCTTTTGGAGGTATAAGGGAAGTAAAGAGAGAGGAGGTACCTGAGGATGTCGAAGAGTGTAGAGTGGATGACTTAGAAATGAGAAAGTCAGATCTAGGATCCATAAGTGAAAATAGAAAAGATAAAATTTATGAGGATAATTTTATAGATACTTTGAAAAAGGAAAACTGGTTGGAAAGGGAGATTTCTACGGATAATGAAAGGTTTAGGGAAGGAGAAATATTTATTGGGAATAAATTTAGAAAGAGAGAGTGAGAAAGTTCAATTCTTGGGGGTAATGGATTTGACATCACTAAAGGGAGTGATGGCATTTATGAAGGTGTGCCTGTAAAAGGGTTAGCATCTGGGTGTGTGTTGCATATTGGAAATGGGGTTGGCTGTTTGGATTGCAAGAGGGAAATTGGATTTAGTGTGGATGGAAAGGAGATGAGGTGGATAAAATCTTGGCTCGGATTTATGAAAAGTGGGAAGCTAAATAAAATGCGTGGTGCAATTATTATTTTGGTTCATCTAATGCACTGTTGTAAATACGAGAGTAATTTTCTTAAGTTTATGAAAGGTAAAGGAAAAAAAAAAAAAAAAAAAAAAAGAGGGGTAAGCAAAGGGATAGGTAGACGGAGAGGGAGTAATAAAAGGGAGGGAAAAATGAGTTAGAGAGTGAGAGAAAAAGAGAAGGATAAAGGATTGGAGACCGAATTCCAAAGGGATCGGAAATGGAAAAGGGATAGGGAGAGTCCCAAGGGTAAGAGTGAAAATGGGAGAGAAAAGGAGGGGGGGAGGGAGCAATAGAGGGAGAGGAGAGGGAGAGCGAGATAGAGGGGAAGATGGAGGGTAAGTGGGAGAGAAAAAGGGAGAGAAAAAGAAATATGTGTCGCAATGTCAAGGAAAAGGGAGAGAAAGAGTGTTTTGGAGAGGGGGATACAGATAGGGAGATAGAGAGGGAGAGGGGGAAATAGGCAGCGAATGACTTTATAAGGCAAAGAGAGGGAGTAGATGGAATGTGAGAGGGCTAGGGAGAAGAAGAGGAAGAGAGAAAAGGAGAAAATGAGGGAGATGAGGAGGGAGATCAAGAGAGAGACAAAGAGGGATGAGGGAGAGGGAGAATGAGGGATGGAGAAGATGATGTTAGATTTTGCATTTTAAGAAGTGGGTGATCGGCAAAATGTTCGTGTGATTATGTTGGTTGAGAATTGTGTCGTGCGAGTTACATTTTTCGCGTTCGTACCGTACACACAATCTAGTACAGGTTTAGTTTTTCTAATGTTTGGCAAGGGATGTACAACTCTGTTTGTCTTTTATTATGCTTCAAAGATTGTCTGTCTTTTGTGTTCATGAGGTAACAATAGTAGTCGCTTGTTGGTAAGTAATCCCATGAGTTGTATTCTAAGTTAATTTGTGAGAAACCAAAGAAAAAGGACATTTGTGAGAGAGGAAGCGAGGGAAAAGTTATCGGCTATGTGAATTTTGTCAATTCGGAGTTGTAAGGTGCTTCCCTCGTGAGTTTGTGATTTTTTTAGTTGTTGCTCACTTGGGTGTATGTGAGATTTTTCCTATCATATGCTCCCAGATTTTAATGTTTAGTCAATGAGTTCACTAATCAATTTTTAGAGTGCGCAGGGAAAAAAATAAGGAATACTCCTCCATTCATCAGACCAAGGACTACAACAAAGCCTTTTGAAGATCCTTTTGCCCCCAGAGCGCCTTTCCATCAGCAAAATGAAAGAGAGTTCAGTTTTGGAGGAAGATCCGCACATTAGTCTAAGGACTCAATTCTTCTCGTTTGTTATAGGGTTACAAGGACTTTGTGGGTTGAGTGTAGAATGGAGCAGCTACTAAGATTGTGGTGTTTGACACCACAGCTGCTATGTCAAAGCAGCGCAGTTGCTATGTCAGAGCAGCACACTTGCGATGTCCGATTAGCGCACCATCGGAGTTGTTTGATAGCACAGCTATTATGTCATAGCAGCGCACCTGCGATGTCGGATTAGCGTAGCATCATAGCATAGCAACGCAGCAGAATGTGGTAGAAGTGGTACTTTTAGAACCTAGTGTGTTAAGGACACGTTAGATTGAGGAGTGCCACGTGTACATAGCGATACAATTGTAGTGTTGAACTGTTTAGTAGCTAGCTAGTTTAAATGACTGTAGATGATAGGAAAAAGATGAACATTTCGAGTGAGTGTCCTATTTGCAAAATCATGTATTCTCTTCTCCCGAATTAATATACTCTTGAGCTCTTCCTTGTGGATACCCTGTGCCTTTGTTGTTGCTACGAGTGGTTCCTATAAGCATTCCGTTGTGCCTTGTGGCGTTGATTTACTCCTTTTACATCGGTATCAAAGCTTTTCCTCGTGACTCGACAATATGGAAGGTCATGCTCTCTCCACAGCTGATATGTTGGAGCGAGTCCTTCGCGAATTGGAGAACTTTAGATTGCAAAACGCTCACCTGACTGACAACGTCGCAACTTTGTAAACTCGTCATGGTGATCGAACACACGAAAGAATGGAGAGAGATTTGAGGAGACAGAAGTTAAGATTGCCCTATGAGTTTGATCCAGCCAAACACAATAATCTTGATGCGTGGTTGTTTTTGATGGCGCCTGCAGAATTTTCCAAGCCTGTCTAATTGCGATACAATTTATTATGCCGGGGGTTTGCTGAAGGGGGCGAAACAATTTATTATGTGAGGGGTTTACTGAAGGGGGCAACAAGAGCGTGGTGGAGAGCAATGGTGGAAGATGACAAGGTACCCGGTGATTAGACCTTGTTTGTTTATTCTCTTCGTGACTTCTAGCAACTAGTTAACGGCGTCAAGGCTGCAAGGGATACGATTTTTGTGTTGAGACGACGCACCTATGTTTTATAGTACACGGAGTGATTCTTAGAATGCAAGGTTCAGATTCCAACAATGTTTGAGGGCAAAGCTGTTGACCGATATTTTAGGGACTTAATGCTTCAATCCAACGGATGTGGAACAATGGCTCGCACATAAGACAACGGCTCCTAGCCTCTCTGCGATATCTAGTTTGCGGAACGGACCAATTCAATCAACTACACTCTTCCAAGGTCTTTGAAACTCTGAGACCTCCATTGGCCCTCAGAGTATGCAGATCCAAAAGAAGCTAATCTAGATAGTGCCGACTCCAAGTTGATATAAACCCAAGTGACTGACCCTTTGACAGTCAGAACCCCAATATAGATTCACCCCTGTGAAATAACACTTTCGGTGTGCTCAGTTCCACCATAGAAATGCAAAGTTAGAATATGAGATTTGGACACATTCACCCACTTTGACTTTTACTTAGAAATGCAGCCACCCTGGCATAAAAAAACTATGACCGACTACACCCCTATGTAGCCTGGACTCCCTTGAGTCCGCAGCAAAAAGAATCACTGAAAATGGTCAAGTAAATTGATTGTTATGGCTGGCCAAAGTTTGCCATTTATACAAGGTGCTCTCTGGGAGAGGTAGCTACTTACCCAAAATTTTCTAAGTCCTATTTCCCCTCTAAAACTCTATCTTCTGAAGTACGGCACCGATCAAATTACTGTGTTGTACAGAAAAGTACAGGTGCCGCTGTACTTTCTGTACGGCCATTGTACAACATGGCCAAATTGTCGACACGTGTCATAGAAGGATTGTTCCCGCAATCTCCGGAGTCGCCGCAATCCAACATTGTCGCGCCATGTGTCACATGAAGTGGCGATGGTTGAAAAACGCCAAAAGTACATGTTCCGTGATCGCGGCACCTATCGCGGCCGTCTGATCAAAAACCGGCTATAATCTTAGCCGCTGAAATTCGACGCGCGGTATTTGTTTCGCTATGGAAACAAATGCGCGGTATCCGTTTCGTACACGTTCTGTACACCGTACTATATTAAAACGGTATCTATAAACTAAGAATCTATTTCCTGTTAAACGATTTAGTCTACGCGTAATAATTTATATTGTAATCAAACCTAATGTAATGTAACACTAATTCTACGTTTAATGGTTAAAGGCAAAGGCTACGCTGACTTGTCGGACGGCAGGTTCCTGGTTCAATACCTGGGTCCGTCTAGTACATTTTGTTAAATCTACCTAATTCATTTCCTGTCTTCTCTAGAGAGTTTAGGTAGCCATGGCTGTAGCTCCCTTTCCAGCCTTCAGTGACTACCGCAAGTGTGGGGGCTTGGAGAAGGGGAGTTAGAGGCAGACCGCCTCAGCTCTTTTTCTATCCTAATACAGACCTAGAAAATACTCAAATATCAACACTCCCCTTATTTTCTAGTCTATTTTTCTTTCAACTTCCACAAACAAGTAAACAAACACCCCCTCCCCTTTTTCCTTTTCTTTTTATAAAACTTAAGTATTTAACACAGTGCATTAAATGAACTGAATAATAATTGCATCACACATTTTATTTAACATCCCACTTTTCATAAATCCGAGCAAAGATTTTATCCACTTCATCACTCTTTCATCCACACACAAACCGATTTCCCTCTTGCGATCCAAACAGCCAGCCACATATCCAATCTGCAACATACACCCAGATGCTAACCCTTTTACAGGCACACCTTCATAAATACCATCACTCCCTTTAGCGATGTCAAACCCATTACCCGCAAAAATTGAACTTTCCTCACTCTCTCCCATGGATTTCTTTCCACTCTCTCTTTCTAAATTTATTCCAAATAAGTATTTCTCCTCCTCTAAACCTTTCACTAAATATTCCTCTTCTCCTTTATCTTTAAAAACCCCTTCTAGTTTCACTTCTCCCCTTTCCTCGGAATCCGTTGAGGTCTCCCTTTCTGACCAGTTTTCTAATTCCAAAATACCTATAAAATTATCCTCAGTAATTTTATCTTTCCCGTTTTCACTTATGGATCCTAGATCTGACTTTCTCATTTCTAAGTCATACACTTTACACTCCTCGTCATCCTCAAGTACCTCCTCTCTCTTTACTTCCCTTATACCTCCAAAAGCACACTATTGCCTTCGTGGAATTTCTGTGTGCTTTTCTCTCTTTCCCATACTACTAATCCGGAGAAGCTCTAAAATATCTTCATCCTCTTTCTCCTCTTCCCCTTCTTCCTCCTCATCCACATTCCAACTTCTAAGTTTTTCCAAACAAGGGCATTCCTCCATGTAATGACCCGGTTCCCTACAAAAGAAGCAAACCCCCTTTTTCAAAGCTCCCCTTTCTTTTCCTCTCCATCACTTTCCACCAAAGTTCTGATAAGGTTTACCTTTGTCTTTCTTTCTCTCATCACGCTTCCGCTCCTCACCACCGTTCCTCTTATCACGCTTCCGCTCATCACCACCGTTCCTCTCATCACGCTTCTGCTCGTCACCGCCGTTCCTCTCATCACGCTTCCGCCAATCACCACCAGCTGAAAATGCATTGACCCTGTCCCTTCCCCTACGAAGCTCCAAAGTGCTTTCCCTCACAAGAATTATCCCCATGGTAAAGCTCTAAGTCCATGAGGAGCTATCCATTGCCTGCATACGACAAATTATGTTTTCGTACTCATCTGGGAGTTTCATAATTAGTGTATTAATCTTACTCTCCTCAAATTCTACATATCCTGCACTAGTAAGCTCAACATATAACGCAGCAATATCATTGCAAAACTCTATCATGCTACCGCCTTTATAAACGTAGGCATCTATTTCTTGTTTTACTAATTGCTGCCTCTGAATAGTCTCACTCTTATAAATCTGAGTTAGTGCTTCCCATATCTTTGAAGACTTGGATAGACTTAAAAGAGTGATAGCTATCGACTTAGACACATATCTAAGTATGAGATGTTTTGCTATAGTGTTTTTTTATTCCCATATTTTTCTGTCATTTTCTTCAGTTTTAATCCCTAGCTGAGAGCCTAGCTCCCCTCACCATAGGTGTCCCTTTTTCCTTCTCCCTTATTTCCCCATCCACGGAAAGATTTTTCCTTTCACCTTCCTTTGCATCTCAACTCCGGTTGATATTCTGGGCAGCCTCGGATGAATCTCCATAGTAAGCTCCTCTAAAGCTAGGTGGCGAACATCTCACTTGTCCCGAAACAATTCCCCACAAATACTTCTCAAAAAGCAATCCCACCATTGTAAACTCCCAATAAGTGAAGTCTGTTTTATTGAACATAGGCACCCTAGATGGTGGGCCCATAACCTGCAACTCTGAGACCTCTATTGGCCCTCAAAGTATGCAGATCCAAAAGAAGCTAATCTAAATAGTGCCGACTCCAAGTTTATATAAACCCAAGTGACTGACCCCTTGAGAGTCAGAACCCCAATATAGATTCACCCCTGTGAAATAACACTTTCTGTGTGCTCAGTTCCACCACAGAATGCAAAGTTAGAATATGAAATTTGGACAAATTCACCCACTTTGAATTTTCCTTAGAAATGCAGCCACCCTGGCAGACAAAAACTATGACCGACTACACCGCTGTGTAGCTTGGACTCCCCTGTGTCCGGAGCAAAATGAATCAGTGAAAATGGTCAAGTAAATTGATAGTTATGGCTGGCCAAAGTTTGCCATTTATACAAGGTGCTCTCTCGGAGAGGTATCTACTTACCCAAAATTTTCTAAGTCCTATTTCCCCTCTAAAACTCTATCTACTGAAGTACGGCACCGATCAAATTACTGTGTTGTACAGAAAATTACAGGTGAAGGTGTACTTTCTGTACGGCCATTGTACAACATGGCCAAATTGTCGACACGTGTCATAGACGGATTTTTTCCCGCAATCTCCGGAGTCGCCGCAATCCAACATTGTTGCGCCACGTGTCACATGAAGTGGCGATGGTTGAAAAACGCCAAAAGTACATGTTCCGTGATTGCGGCACCTATCGCGGCCGTCCGATCAAAAACTGGCTATAATCTTAGCCGCTGAAATTCGACGCGTGGTATTTGTTTCGCTATCGAAACAAATGCGCGGTATCCGTTTCGTACCCGTACTCTACTCCGTACTATATTAAAACGGTATCTATGTACTAAAAATCTATTTCGCGTTAAACGATTTAGTCTACGCGTAACAATTTATATTGTAATCAAACCTAATGTAATGTAACACTAATTCTACGTTTAACGGTTAAAGGCAATAGCTACGCCGACTTGTCGGACGGCAGGTTCCTGGTTCAATACCTGGGTTCGTCAAGTACATTTTGTTAAATCTACGTAATTCACTTCTTGTCTTCTCTAGAGAGTTTAGGTAGCCATGGCTCTAGCTCCCTTTCCAGCCTTCAATGACTACAGCAAGTGTGGGGCTTGGAGAAGGGGAGTTAGAGGTAGACCGCTCAACTCTTTTTCTATCCTAATACAGACCTAGAAAATACTCAAATATCAACAGTCTTATCATTTTGGATCGAATAGTAGCGGAGGAGGCCGAAGGGATGATGGTCCGACCCCTATGGAGTAAGGAATCTCAAGGAGTACGCAATCTTGGTCAATGCAATTAAAAGAAGGAAGAAGACCACCAAGAAGTAGACAAATGACCTGTGTTGAAATTACTAGATTTATAGGGTATTTTCTAGGTTTAAATAGATCAATAAAATAGGAAAAAAGAAAAGGGCGCACAGCTTGCCTCCACCTCCTCTCTCTAGCCACCATACTTGTTGTAGTCACAAAAGGATAGAGAGGGTGCTTAAGCCATGCCTGTCTTAAGTTCAACAGGGAGGACTAAAGAGTGACTTATGTTACTCTCTACAAAAGGTTGAGTCCGACAAAACTCGAACCTCCGACCGGGAGAGCGAGGCATAGCCGTTAGCTTAAACCGGTCTATCGTATAAGTCCGTTACAAAACATGAGGTGTGATATTTATTTAAATGTTGTTTGAAAAACTTATCTGATTAACAAAATAACGAATGGAGTGCATTATGGAGTGCATAGAGATTAAAAAAAAACACGGTAATACACGTCATATAAAAAACAAATGAACCAAACATTTGTTTCGACGACTTATACTAAAAGCTGGTTTGGATCCGACGGCGTGTATCATGGCTCAGATCTTAGAATGGCTGCTTTAGCGGTTTTCATGCGTGACCTGACCTGGCGCCACGTGGTGAGATAACATTAAAGAGCAGCAATCCCGAGGAGCATAAGGAGGAGTGAGACAACCACACGCGTCCATCTAATGGCCTTGTTGTACACAAGCGGTACAGAAAATACATTTGCAATTGTACCTTTCTGTACTCTACAGTCGTGTGATTATTTTATATGTCACTAGATGGGGGTTCTGAGAGGGATTTAAGACTTAGAGAATTTGGTAGGTAGGGACCTCTCTCCCTTAGAGAGTTTTGTATTTACTTGGCATCTTTGCCACTTCATAACTTTTTGACTGGTTGGCCATTTTCAATGATTCTTTTTGCTACCCACTCAAGGGATTCAAGTCTATAAAGAGGTGCTATTAGATTGTCAATTTTTTTGCTAGGGTAGTAGTGGTTGTGGCTAAAAGTGGGTTACTTAAAAACTATCTAGAGGCTTCTTGAATTTTGTAGTCCAATGGAGGATACAGAATTGCAGGTTATGGGCCCACCCTGTAAGGTACCCACCTTCAATGGATTTGGGTTTATCTATTGGGAAGCCATGATGATAGGGGTTTTGTGCGAAAAACGATACAATGGTATTGTCAGTGGAGAAGTGAAATGTCCACCTCAAGGAACTCCACCAGGGTTTGGTGGAATAAGGTTTTTTGCAGCAACACCTGTTGCGGCAGAGGAGGCAGATGAAGGGGACAGCAGTGTGTCCGAAAAGGGTAAAGAGAAAGAGACACCTCTTGCTCCTATTACCACGACACCCGGAGCAGCGACCTTGAAGACTGCTGAAAACGATACTTAAACGTGGAAACACATCAACATGGCTGCCAAAAACTTCATTCTAAGACACCTCACTCAGGCCTTCGCAACCCCCCACCTTCACATTTACATGGCCGGGGAGTTGTGGGTGAGTTTGGTGGAAATCTATAGAGTTGGTACTATTCAAAAGCTCCAGTTGGTCGAACAAAAGTTATGGAATTATACTTACAAAGGGGGAAAGCTGTTAGACTATTGTAATGATCTCTCTTGTTTATATATAGAAATGGAGAGTGTCGGGTGGACAAGTATAATGAAGATGAAAGTTAACACTCTCATAAAAGCTACCTGACGAGTATGAAAACATAGTGTACCTAGTACAAAATATGATTGACATTTCATGGAAGTGGAACACAATGGTCTAGGTGATACTTGTGCTGGAGAACATAATTAAAATCAAGAGAGGGGGAAAGAGCATCCAAGGTATAGCTGCAAGAGGAAAGTAATGGGGGAAGGATTTGAAGAAACCATTCAAGGGAGAAAGAGATCAATCTGGAGGACCGAGGCCCCCAAAGGGTCTTTGTCACTTTTTGCAAAAAGGCATGACACTTCATAGCAGATTGTGTCAAGTTGTCAGAGCAGAGGCTCCAAGAGAAACGTGGAGGGGGTTCTCCCGGAGAGAAGAAGAAGGCATTTGTGGTCACAAAAAAGAGAGGAGAGACCGAGGACGAGTCCTCTGAGAAGGAGGATGGGGAGCTTCTTCTTGACGAGAATTTGAAAAAGAAGGAGATACCTTGGAAATAGACGTATGCTCTTGGAGAAATTCGGGAAGCTCCACAAGAAGGATGGAGTATCAAATTAGGTGCATCCATGCATATGTGTCATGATAAGCACCTCTTTACTAAGCTAAGGAAAATCCCTACTATAGAGATAAGGTATGGGGATGGTAGAGTGGTTACAACAAATCTAGTGGGGTCGGTAAATCTACAGATTTTAGTGGAGGGAAAGACTTCTATACTCACCTTCTCAGATGTACTTTACATTCCTCAGCTGAGTAAAAATCTTGTCTCTACGTCTGTGTTAGATAACAAAGAGTTTGATACCTACACCAGAAAGGGAGTCTTTACAGCTAAGTATGGAAATGAAGTTTACTTCACATCAGATAAGGGTAGCCAAGGAATGTTTAGGCTTAACTTGAGTAATGAAAAGAAGAATGCTTACTATGTTGGTGTTCCTAAAGTGATGATTTGGCATAAGCGTTTGGGGCATGTACATTTTGATAGGTTAAGGGAAATGAAAAAGCTTGGGGTAGTAGATGGCATTCAGTTTGGGGATAATGAAATAATGGATGATTGTAGTGGTTGTGCTCAAGGTAAGGCTCACAGACTTCCCTTTCCCAAAAGCCGCCAAATATAGAGGTGACAAAGTGCTAGATGTAGTCCACACAGATTTATATGGACCTGCAAAAGAACCTTCGGTTGGAGGAAAGAGATTTATGTTGACAATAACCGATGACTTGTCTAGATACTCGAGAGTCTACTTCGTAAAAACAAAGTCTAAAACACCAACTTATTTCAAAAAATATAAAACCTGGAGTGAAAAGTTGCATGTAACCCCCATAAAGAGATTAAACGGTGATAATGGGGGGGAATATGACTCTAACAAGTTTGAGGAATACTTGAGAGATGAGGGAGTTCAGCACCAGAATACCGTACCATATGACCCAAAACAAAATGGAGTAGCTGAGAGGTTGAACTGAATACTAGGAGGTAGTGCATGTAGTATGTTGGGACAAGAAAATACGAAAGAGACCTTGGGCAGAAGCCATGAACAGTGCCAACTACATTAAGAATAGAGTCCTTACCTTAGTTTTAAAGGGAATGACACCTTATGAGAGATGGGTTGGAAGAAAACCAAATATCTCTCACCTTAAAGTATTTGGTAGCGAAGTTTACAGTCTTGACACGGATTTGAAAAACAGGAAACTATATGCTAAGGGAAAACCATGATACTTTATAGGATATGATGAGGATGTCAAGGGATATAGAGTATATGACTTAGCAAAGAGAGATATCATTTTGGTTAAGCACCTAGTTGTCATGGATGAAGGGAAGTCATTTGACCCCTTTAAATATACCAAGAAAGATAAGAATCTGATTAGAGTATGAAGGTGAAGAGGACTTTGTCTTTCCCAAAAGGGACATGAGTGAAACACAGATTATAGATTCAGGGGAGATCTAAGACACAGGAGATCCACTGGAAACCTCACATATTTTCTATGGACTTTGAGGAGACAGAAGATGAGAAACCAGAACCGGCTTTTTATGGATAAAGGAGCTGATGAGACAGTAAGGAGAAATCCAAGACTTCCCTCAATCTTGGTTTCGAATTTTGAGGGAGGAAGAAGGAGCAGCAAAAAGATACAAGAAAACGAGGCTGCTCACAAGGTAACTAAGCTATCTCACCCACATGAGGCTCAGTCATACTCGGAGGCAGTGAACAGTCCGGAGAAAGATAGATGGATTAGAGCCATAAATGATGAGATGGCCTCCATCATGGAAGCAAATACTTGGAAACTAGCCTACTGTCCTCCGGACAAAAAAACCGATTAGGAGTAAATGGGTGTTTAAACTAAAACTAAACCGAGATAATACCATTGAGAGATATAAGGCTCGACTCGTAGCAAAGGGGCTCACCGAAAAGGAGGGGACTACTTAGGAGGAGACTTTTGCTGTAGTTGTTTGGTTCCCATCAGTAAAGATTATCCTCAGTCTGGCAGCACCAAAAGACATGGAAATACACCACATGGATATTAAGATTGTTTTTCTCAATGGTGATTTAGAGGAAGAAAATTTTATGCGGCAATCGGAGGGGTTTGTGGGGGTAGGAGAAGAGAGCAAAGTCTACAAATTCATAAAGTCCTTATATGGAATGAAGTAGGCTCCCTAATAGTGGAATAAAAAACTAGATGAGTTTCTCACTGGTTTGGGATATATACAGATCAAGTTTGACCGTTCTATTTATATTTTTGAAGATGTGAATTGTGTCATTTTTATTGCAATTTATCTGGATGATGTGCATGTGTAAAATAAGTCTTTGGAAAAGATCAACATGTTAAAGAAAGATCTTAGAAGCAGATATCAAATGAAGGATTTGGCAAAGGTAAGATATATTTTGGGAATCCAAATGGAGAGAGATAAGGGGAAAAGGATTATCAGACTAACCTAGAAAAAAACAATAGGTTATATGCTTAAAAAAATCCAGATGGAAAAGGTATACAGTTGTACCACTCCCATGGACTAGAACAAAATAAGTGATGGGAGTGTAGGAGAAGAAGTGATAAACTTAGATGATCAGATGAGTCTGGAAGAAAGATAGTTTATGAAGTCTATTCCATATAGACAAGTTGTAGGAGGTTTGATCTACTTTATGAACTATACAAGGCTGACATAGCGGAAGTAGTTTGAGTACTTAGTAGGAGTCTTATTAATCCTAGGAAGAGAGACTAGGAGGTAGCTAAGAGAGTCATGAGATATTTGGTGGGAACAAAGGGTTATGGTTGCATTTGGGAGGGATGCAGACTGATATGAGTACTTGGAGTGATGCCAGTGATGGGGATGCACCTATGAGAAGATGCACTTCTGGGTATGTGTTGTATGTGGGGGAAGGTGCTTGTTGTTCGAGCAGCAAGCAACAAAAGGTGGTTGCTGAGTCTACTATATTGGCTGAGTACATGGCCCATTGTTTTACAGTGAAAGAGTTGATGTAGGTCAAGTCTTTGTTGCAACAACTAGGATATATGAAAGAGGGAGTGCATGAAGTGTTTTGTGATAATCAAGCTACCATAACAATTGCAGCTAATATAAAACATCATTTGAAGGCTAAGCATATGGACATAACATTGAGTTTTGCGAGAGAAAAAATTGAGAATAAGATTGTGAATCTTATATATAGATCGGATGAGGAAATGATGGCTGATATGATGACAAAACCACAGCCTTCTCCCAAGTTAAAATATTGCAAACAAAAGTGTGGACTAAAATTGAAGTTTAAGTTAGACTAGAAAATTTGGGGAGTGTTGAAATTACTAGATTTATAGGGTATTTTCTAGGTCTAAATAGATCAGAAAAATAGGAAAAAGAAAACGGCGGACAGCGTGCCCCCACCTCTTCTCTCTATCCACCATACTTGTTGTACTCACTAAAGGATGTAGAGGGTGGTTGAGCCATGATTTTCTTAAGTTCAATAGGTAGGACTAAAGAGTGACTTATGTCACTCTCAACAAAAGGTTTGTAGAAATTAATGTTTTTTAAGTATTTTCTAGGTCTGAATAGAAATAAAGAAGCCGAGGCAGTCTACCTCTAACTTCTCTCTCCAACTCTCAAACTTGTCGCAGTCACTGAGAAATTGGAGAGGAAACTAGAGCCATGGCTACCTAGGCTATCCTGAGGTTTACGGGAAATTTATATTAGTCAAGGGATTAATTACTAAAAGGTATGTGCCGGCGACAGGATTTTATCCTGGTACCTACCGGCCGTCAAAGAGTAGATAGCCGGTAGCCTTAGCCGTTAAGTCTAGAAGTAGTCTTACATAGCATATAGTACGATAATGATTTAAATATGTACACGTAGGATAAATCATTTAACTATAACTGTTAACGGGATACATAGATATGGTAGTGTAAAAGTACGAATTGCGGTACGGATAAGAAATCAATACCGCGCATTGATTTCGTAAGCGAAACAAATACCGCGCATGTATTTATTACGGCTATAATAAAATGCGAGTTTAATCGGACGGCCGGAATTAGCGCCGAGATCGCGGAAAAAGAATTCGGCGGTTTGTGGGCATCGCCACATCAGATGACAAGTGGCGATGTTACAATGGAGCGCGGCATCTCCGAGGATTAAAGGAGCGAATCCGGATATTCCACGTGTGGACATTTAGGCCATGTCCTACAATGTCCGTACATAAAGTACACCGGCAGCTGTACTTTTGCGTACGGAACTAAAATTTGATTGGTTCCGTACATCAATAGATAAAGTCTGTGAGAGAGATAGGACTTAGAAAAATTAGAAGATAGGACCCTCTCTCCCAGAGAGCTTCTGTACAAAAGGTCAACTTTGACCCTCCATAACTTACTGCTCAGGAGAGCAAATTCAGAGATTCTTTTTGCTATCGACTCACGAGAGTCTTACCTTCACAGGGGTGAAGGTGGTCAGAGTTTTTGTCTGCAAGGGTGGCAGTTATTTTTGCTTAAACACAAAGGGGTCAGGATTATCCTAGATGATTCTTGGAAGCTGTCCACTCTGAGGACTTATAGAGGTCTCAGAGTTTCAGGTTATGGGCCCACCCTCTAGGGTACCAATCTTTAATGGAACTGGCTTCATATACTGGGAAAGTATGATGATAGGAGCTCTATGCGAAAAAAGGTTTTGGGGGATAGTGAGTGGACGATTGGCGCGTCCATCAAGTCTTGGAATTCCTCTAGGGTTTGGAGGAAGCAAATTCACCAGGAAAGAGGATTCACCTTCAACGGAGGAAACAAAGGAAGGAGAGGTGGTGGACAACGGAAAGGAGAAGGAGGCGACCACACCAATAGCAACAGGTTTGGCATTCATGTCACCTATTCCGAGGAACGAGGAGAATGATAGTGAAACCTGGGACTTCAACAATATGGCGGCAAAGCACTTCATCCTACGCCATCTCACTCAAGGACTTGCATGTCCTCATTTGTAGGTAGAAAGGGCATCCGATCTTTGGATGGCTCTCATAGAGATGTACCGAAGTTGTACGATTCAGCAACAACAGTTGGCTGATCAGAAAGTTAAGGAGTATGCATACAAAGGGGGAAATATGTTGGATTTTTGCAATGAGCTTGCTACACTCTTCATAGAGCTAGAGAGTGCCGGAAAAGTTTTTAGTGAAAAAGAAAAGGTTAACTGTTTACTGATGAAGTTACCTGATGAGTTCGAGAACATAGTCAACCGTGTGCAGGACTTGCCGGACTCAAGGTGGATATAAGACTCAGTGGTAGGGATGATTCTCGTTTCGAGAGAATACGATTGAGATCTGAAGGGGAGGAAAGAGTGGCCAAGCCTTGGCAACAACGACCGATTGGAGGAACAAGTATTCCCGAAAACCAGTCGGAAAGTATGTGGGTAAGGAGCAGAAAAAACAGGTTGAAGAGTTAGAACCAAGGGCTCCCAAAGGTATATGTCATTTTTGTAAGAAACCAGGGCACTATATGGCAGAGTGCACTAAGCTAACCGAGCTTCGGTTAAAGGAGCGGCAGACTGGTGGTACCCCGAGAGGAAAGAAAAAGGCCCTTGTCACACAGGTACTTGAGGCAGAATCTGGGGACGAGGACGATGAGCTCCTTTTAGATGACGAGTTGGAGGCGAAAAATGAGGTTGAAATTCCACGAAGGCAGAAATGTGATTACGGGGGATTGAAAGGTGAAGCAGGTTAGATTATAGATTCAGGTGCCTCAATGCACATGTGTAAGGATAGGCACCTGTTCACTAAGATAAGAAAGATTTCCACCGTAGAGATAGAGTACGGGGATGGGAGGATAGTCACCACTACTCTTGTAGGATCGGTAGATATGAAAGTGTTAGTAGAAGGAAAGACATCCATATTAACATTCTCCGATGTATTGTTTATTCCGGAGCTGAACAAAAAACCTTATCTCTACATCTGTATAATTTGATAAGGGTTTTTTCACTAGCACTAGGGAAGGAGTCTTTACTGCTAGTTTAGAGGAGGATGTCTATTTCATTGCTGAGAAAGGTAGCCATGGGATGTTTAGGCTGATCTTAAGTAATGAAATGAAGAAACTTTATTATGCTGGTGTCCATGATATTATGATGTGGCATAAGAGGCTTGGGCATGTAAATCTAGATAAGTTAAGAGAGATGAAAAAGATGGGAGTGGTGAAAGGGATTCAGTTCAATAAGAGTGATGATATAAGTGATTGTAGTGGGTGTGCTCAAGGTAAAGCACACAGATTACCCCTTCCTAAAACAGCCACCTACAAGGGAGAAAAACTTCTAAATCTAGTACACACAGATATTTGGGGACCGGCTAGAGTGCCCTCACCGGGGGGGAAGAGATTTATGATGACTATAACTGATGATTGGTCTCGGTATTCGCGGGTGTATTTTTTGAAAAACAAGTCAGAAGCTGAGGATTGTTTTAGACAATATAAAGCATGGAGCGAAAAACTCCATGAAACTCCAATCAAGAGAGTAAGGAGTGACAATGGTGGAGAGTATACTTCTAACCAGTTTGAGGTTTTTCTGAGGGAAGATGGGGTCCAACACCAAAAGACTGTTCCAAAAAATCTAGAATAGAATGGGGTAGCTCAAAGGTTAAATAGAACACTAAGTGATAGTGCTAGAAGTATGTTGTCAGATAAAAAGATAGGAAAAAGATTTTGGGAAGAAGCAATGAACTGTGCTAATTATCTCAAAAATAGAGTTCTTACTTCAGCTATAAAAGATCAAACACCTTATGAGAGATGGACAGGCCGGAAACCAGACATATCTCACTTAAAGGTTTTCGGCAGTCAAGTATTTCGTCTAGATACAGATCGGTCTAATTGGAAGCTAGATCCCAAAAGAAAACCGAAATACGTATTAGGATATGATGAAGATGTTAAAGGATATAGAGTTTATGATCAAAAAATCGAAGATATAATCTTAGTAAAACATCTAGTAGTTATGGATGAAGGAAAGTCTATGGATCCCTTCAAATATACGAAGTCAGTAAAAATCAGATTTGAGTCAAAAAATTCTGATGACTTTGAGCTTCCTAACTATCTAGGTTTTAGAGACGATGACATTCTTGCAGGTACAAATCAGATTGAAAAGGACTCGGCTGTGGAAACTCCAGTTACAACTCTACCCGAAGCAGAAGACGTGGTGGAAATTGATTCGGAATCAAGGGATAGGGGAGAAACCGAGTTTGTTCGAAAGAATCCACGAGAACCATCTATTCCGGCCTCACATTTTGAGGGGGGAAGGAGAAGTAGTAAAAGACTGCAAGAAAAACAGGTTAATAACAAGGTAACTAAACTATCTCATCAAGGTGAACCTCAAACTTATGGAGAGGCGATGACTTGTCCAGAAAGAAATCGGTGGAAGATAGCCATCAATAAAGAGATGGCCTCAATTATGGCAGCCGATACTTGGGAGCTGGTGGATTGTCCACCTAACCAAAAACCAATCGGTTGTAAGTGGGTTTTCAAATTAAAACTAAACCCAGATAACACAATCGAGCGCTAGAAGGCCCGACTAGTGGCAAAGGGATTTACACAAAAGGAGGGAATTGACTACGAGGAAACCTTTGCCCCGCTGGTTAGATTTCCCTCCGTCCGCATACTTTTTAGCCTGGCAGAAGCGGAAGACATAGAAGTGCACCAGATGGACATCAAAACAGCCTTTTTGCATGGAGAATTGGAAGAGGAGATCTTCATGTGACAACCCGAAGGGTTTGTGGAAAAAGGAGAGGAGAGTAAGGTATGCCGGCTGATTAAATCTCTTTATGGTTTGAAACAAGCTCCTCGAGAGTGGAATAAGAAGCTTGATGAGTTTCTTACGGGTCTAGGATATATCCGGATCAGCTCAAATCACTCAATCTATGTTTTCGAAGATGAGGAAGGTTTTATATTTATTGCAATTTATGTTGATGATTTGCTTGTTTTAAGTAAATCAATTGAAAAAATTAATAAACTGAAAACGGATCTTAAGGGGAGATTTGAAATGAAGGATATGGGGGAAGCAAAATATATTTTGGGAATTCAAGTAGAGAGAGACCGAAAAAGAAAAATTATAAGATTGACTCAAAAGGAAGCAATAGGGAACATGCTTGAAAAATTTCAAATGGATAAAGCTAATAGTTGTACAACTCCAATGGAATTGAAGAAGGGAAGTGAGGGAAGTGAGGAAGAAGGAGTCATAGTCTTAGACGAGGAATTATCTCATGAAGAACAGAAGTTCATGCAGACTATTCGTTACAGGCAAGTAGTGGGAAGTCTAATCTATTTTATGAATTGTACCCGGCCGGATTTAGCTGCAGCTGTAGGAGTGCTGAGTAGAAGTCTAAATGCTCCAACTAAGAGGGATTGGGAGGCAGCTAAGAGAGTCCTTACATACTTGATAGGAACTGAGATCTATGGTTGCATTTGGGCGGGGAGAATACTGACATCACTACTTGGAGTGATGCTAGTTATGGTGATGCTACTATGAGGAGATGCACTTCTAGATATGTATTATATGTGGGTGATGGGGCTTGCTGTTGGAGTAGCAAACAGCAAAAGGTTATTGCTCAGTCCACCATGGAGGCTGAGTATATGGCCTCTTGCTCTGCTGTAAAAGAATTGATGTGGGTCAAGTCTTTACTTGTTGAACTTGGTCACCTTAAGAGTGGTGTGCAGAAAATATTTATGTGAAATGCATTTGTCTTTATTATTTATTTATGTTATTTTATATATGTTTGATATGCATTGTTTATGCATTTGTCCTAGGGTTTGTTTATGTCGATTATTCCATCAAACCTTAGATGTTCTCATAGGGTTTATTTATGTTGATTATTCCATGAAACCCTAAATGTTGTTGTTTGTTGCGTCTGTGTACGCATATGGAGGATGCATTTCAAATGATTGTTCGTTGACCTATTTTTGCTTAGCTTCTTGCATGATAGTTTGGGTCGCTTCTGCGGTCTATTTTAGACCAAAGAACAACAAGAAGTAGGCTGCCTCTGCTTTTTTCCTGCTCTTACTTAAATCAATTAAGTAACCTAGAAAATACCAAAGTAACCTTTCATTTCAACATTTGCCAACTCAGAATAAACATTTTGTGGCTATCATAGACAATGACACGCTGATGCCACGTGGCGGCATGACAACGGCGGCCATAAAACACGGGAGGATGAACCATGGCATAAAGGATGACACTCGTCAACTGGAAGGCCATTGCTACAATGGCCATACAAGAAGTACATTGGCGACTGTACCTTTGTACCTTCTTGTATTGTATAGTCTTTCTAGTGGTCCACGGTTTAGTAGTAGATAGCTGTGAGTAGGTTTATGACTTAGACAATTTTCTTTTGGGAGCCTCTCTCTCACAGCCATTTTATATCTATAGGCCAACTTTGGCTAACCAAAACTTACTCCTCAGAGGAGAAATTTCATTGATCTTTTTTTGCGTTCGGCTCAATGGAGTGGAGAAATTAAAGGTTATTTTAGTGTTTTATAGGTTTTGTAAAATGGAGAAAAGAAGCAAATGCAGTCTGCCTCTAACTCCTCTCTCCAACTCCCACACTTGTCACAGTCAGTGAAAGTTGGAAAGGGAGATAGAGCCATGGCCGCCTATGCTATCTAGACGGGGACAAACATTAGATTAGTAGATTTACCAAAATAATTATTGACGGACCCGAGATTTGAACTTGGTACCTGCCGTGCGTCAGATTCGCTGGTAGCCGGTAGCCTTAGCCAATTAGTTTAAGATGAAGGTCATACGATATGGGGTTTGATAATTAAATAAATATTGACACGTAGGCTATTTCATCTAACGGGATATTTAGAAATAGATAAAGTTTGTGTTGTACGGCGTACGCAACATCAAAAACAAATACCACGTACTTTGTTTCGAAGGCGAAACAAATATCGCGCATGTATCTATCACGGCTACCATTGATATCCGGTTTAATCGGACGGTCGTGAAGCATGTCGAGATCACGGAATATGTTTTTCGGCAGTTTGCGTACGACGTCACATCGATTGACACGTGGCACAACCATATTGGATTACGGCATATTCGAGGATTACTGGAACGAATCCAAAAATGACATGTGTCGGCTTGTTGGCCATGTCGTACAATAGCCGTACAAACTGTACACCGACACTTTTACCTTTCTGTACGACAGAGTATTATGATTAGTGACGTAATTCAGTAGATATAGTATTAGAGAGAGATAAGACTTAGAAAAAATTGATAGATTGGACCCTCACTATCATAGAGCTTCTGTACAAAAGGTCAACTTTGACCCTCAATAACTTACTGCTCAGGGGAGCAAATCCAGAGATTCTTTTTGCTATCGACTCAGGGGAGTCTTGTTTTCACAGGGGTGAAGGTGGTCAGAGTTTTTGTCTGCGAGGGTGGCAGTTATTTTTGCTTAAACACAAAGGGGTCAGGATTATCCTAGAGGCTTCTTGGAAGCTGTCCACTCTGAGGACTTATGGAGGTCTCAGAGTTTCAAGGTTGAGTATGGCATGACTCGAACCTCCAACCAGCAGAGCGAGGCGTAGCCGTCAGGTGTAACCGGTGTGTCATAAAAGTCCGTTACAAAACATGAGGTGTGATATTTATTTAAATGTTGTTCGAAGATCTAATCTAATAAACCAAATTATGGATATAGTATATAGAGATCCCAAAAAATACAATACGACGCGTCATACACGAAACAAATAAACCGGATATTTGTTTCAACAACAAAAACTGAAAGCCGGTTTGGATCCGACGGCCTGTATCATCACCGAGATCCCGCAATGGCCGCTTTGGCGGTTTTTGGTTGTGACGTGACCTAGCGCCACGTGGTGAGATAACATTGAACAACAAGAATCCCGGGAGCATAAAGACAAGTGAGACAAAGACTCGCGTCCATCCAATAGCCTTGCCGTACACAAGCTGTACAGAAAGTAAATCGGTTGTAGTACTTTTCTGTACTCTACAAGCGTGTTATATGTTCGTGACTCATAGATAACGGTTGTGAGAGGGGTTTAAGACTTAGAGAATTTGGTAGGTAGGGACCTCTATCCCTTAGAGAGTTTTGTATAAACTTGGTATCTTTGCCACTTCATGACTTATCAGCTGGTTGGTCGTTTTCAATTATTTTTTTTGCTACAGACTCAGAAGAGTTTAGAATGCACAAGGATGCGCTCAAACTGTCAATTTGAGTGTTTGGGCTGTAGTGGTTGTGGCTAAAAGTTGGTTAGTTAAAAACTATTCAGAGGCTTCTTGAATTTTGTAGTCCAATAGAGGACATAGAATTGCAACCTGTCCCTCGAGGAGCTCCCAAAGAGGAGGCAAAACGGATAATGTTTCAAGTGTGGTTCCCCGGATCATATAGTCAAAAAATGCCTAAAGGGAAAAGACCCCAAAAAAGGCAAACTTAATGTCATAAGGTTAGCAAGAAAAGATGGAGACCCCTTTGTTTTTCAAGGAAAAATTTGGGGTAGTGGAATGAGCTTTATGGTTGACTCTAAAGCGTCAAAGAATTTTGTTAACGAGAAGACAGTGAAGAGGTTATGAGAAGATGCATTTTTTTGTATGTATTTTATGTGGGGGAAGGTGCTTGCTGTTGGAGCAGCAAGGAACAAAAGGTGGTTGCTCAGTCCACTATGGAGGCTGAGTACATGGCCTCTTGTTCTGCTGTGAAAGAATTGATGTGGGTAAAGTCTTTCCTACAAGAATTGGGGTAAATGAAGAAAGGGATGCATAAAGTATTCTCTGATAATCAGGTTGCAATTGCAATTCCAATTGCAGCCAATCTAAAACATCATTTCAAAGCTAAACACATGGACACAAGGCTGAGTTTTGTGAGGGAAAAAGTTGAACACAAAATTGTGAATCTTGTGTATAAACCATATGGAGAAATGATTGCTGATATGATGACCAAACTTGTGCCCTCACCCAAATTAAAATATTGTAGAGAGAAGTGTGGACTAAAAGAAAAGCTTAAATTACCCTAGAAGATAAAGGGAGTGTTGGATTATTAGATTGATGAGGTATTTTTTAGGTTAAAATAAGGTTATTGAAAACATAAAAGAAAAAGCGTAGGCAGTCTGCCTCCACCTCCTCCCTCTGTCCCCGAAACTTGTTGTATTCACTGAAGAAAAGAGAGGAAGGTGGAGCCATGGTTGCCTTGGCTCCTTAAGCAAGTCAAAATAATTGACATAAGTCAATTATAACAAAAAGGTTGAGTCTAGGAAGACTTAAACCTCCAACCGGAAGAGCGAGGCTTAGTCGTCTGCTTTAATCAGTTTGTTGTTGAAGTTCGTTAGAGTATATTGGATATGATAAGTATTTTAATGTGTCAGAGTTCACTAATCTGATTAAAGGAATTACGAATAAAGAAACATATAAACAAATCGGATTATAGTGCGAACATAAAACCGCACGAAACAAATTTACCAGACATTGAATTTCAACAGCAATCATCCAAAGGAGTTTTGGATCCGATGGCACGCATCATCGTCAAGATCCTGGAATGGTCGCTTTGGCGGTTTTCGAGCGTGATATGACCTAGCGCTACGTGGCAAGATAACATTGTGAAGCAAAATCCTAGAAAGCATGAGGGCAAATCTGAACGAGACTCATCTCAATGATCCACTCCATGGCCGAGTTGTACACAAGTTGTTCAGAATGTACACCGCCCATTGTAACATTGTGTACTTTATAGTTCCCTGATTGGTTCGTACATTAGTAGATAGGGGTTGTGAGAGGGGTAAAGGACTTAGGAGATTGAAGAAGTAGCCACCTTTCTCCTAATGAGCTAGTATATATATGGACATCTTTGTCGCTTCATAACTAATCCCCTAATTAGGTGTTTTCACTGATTTCTTTTGCTGGGAACTCAAGGGAGTCTAAATTGCACAAGGGTGCAGTCAGATTGGTTGTTTGCCTACTTGGGTATGTGTGATCTTAGTTGAAGAAGGGTTAGCCAAAAATTATCTTAAGGCTTCTTAAATTCTTTAGTTGAATGGAGGAGACAAAATTACAAAGGATGGTGCCTCAGTGAGAACCCTAAATGGTGGAGGAGGAAGCAGCATCCGTGGCTCCCCAAATTCCGGCATCACTAAAACCAGATCTACCCCAACCGCAACCATTAGCACTAGAGAATGTCCTTGAGAGAGAAAATGAATATCTCAGATGGCGGATCACTTGGCGACGGTTCGCAGCCGCCGATCATCACATAAGACTACTATAGACGAAGTACCAGGACCTCCAAGGTCAGTTTGATGAGTTAAAGGATAGCCACCAATGGCTCCTCCAACAGACCGACTCACTCCACCAAGAATTCCAGGAGTTTCGCCGCGAGACCTTCGAAATACTTTGGTAACTCCAATTCCCTAAGAGTATCACAATTCAGCGGACGTTGAATTCCTAGTGGAGGGCACTATAACAAGGTTACAAGGACTAAGTGGGTTGAGTGTAAAATAGAGCAGATGTTAAGACTAGGGTGTTCGACAGTCTAGTTGCTATGTCAGAGAAGCGCAACTGCCATGTCTGATTAGCGCATCATCGTAGCAAAGCAATGCAGCAAAATGTGGTAAAAGTGATACTTAAAAAATGTAGTGTGGTTAGGACAGGTCAGACCGAGGACTGCCACGTGTACATAGCGGTAGAGTTGTGGCGCTCAGCTGTTTAGTATCGAACTAGTTTAAAAGACTATAGATGTTAAGAAAAAGAAAAACTTTTTGAGTGAGTGTATTTTCTTCTCCCGAATTAATATACTCTTGAGCTCTTCTTTCTGGATACCGTGTGCCTTTGCTGTTGCTACGAGTGGTTCTTATTAACATTCCACTGTGCCTTATGGTGTTGTTTTACTCCTTTTACATCGTTTTTTTCGAACAGTTTGAGTTTTGATGTACGCTTAAGGGTGGCGTTCCATCACACAAAAAGTGGGGAACTCTACTGAATCTTGCTTTTTTCATACTCTGTGAACCTGAGGTTCTTTTCGCACATTGTGAGAGATCCACGTCCCCCCCACTTCTATTTTCGTTTTATAAAGCACTAGACCGCGCGCCTTATATATATATATATATATATATATATATATATATATATATATATATATAAATATATATATATATGTATATATATATGTGTCATTAGGGCTTTTTATTATTTGTATTTTTATTTATATATAATAAACAAAAACAAAAACAATTAAAAACCCTAAACATGTAAACCCTAACCTGATGCCCCGTAGTATCTTGTTAGTGGTAAATTTGTAGCTCTTTCTAACGGTCAAATAAGGGTACGTGTGGTACACCACACCACGAAAACCTTTAACGAACGTAAGTTGTAGTTTACAGAAATCCGCCCTTATACGTACTAAACCCTACCTCTTATTTTGTTTTTATACGCAAAGAACATTATAAAGAATATTGCCAACACTCTCCAAAGGTCTTACATGTAACAATGACCGTTGGATATTCATCAGCGATGCAGTTTCATTTTTTTTGTAGACCTCAGAGGTGGGTTTTTAGCTACAGAAAAAAAAAGTCGCGACAGGAAGGACGATTAAAATACGTGTCACGATGGACAACCTGCGAAATTTCTGAGATTTGCACATGATATGTACGTTTCAAAATGCAACCCAAAAGTAAAAAATAAATCGCAAAACGCGTTATTTTTGGCAGCGCTCGTTTGTCACACTATTTCTAGCAAAGGACTTTCGTCATGTTTGAAAACATAGACCTAAAAAGATGAGCTGGTGTGAAAGACATTCATCATGTTCGAAAAATGTTGGTTTGAAAAGTTTGTTTTGTGTGTGCGTGACGTTTCGTGCTTACACAATGTTTTGTAACCGATTCTAATGCTATCTTGATTTACTGTGGAGGTTCGAATGGATTTGCGAATTGGGGGAGTAATGGTACTAATTGTACTAGAACGTACGATATTGGACTTTAAGTGACGCGAAGACACATAGGCGAAAGTACGGTTTGGATCAAGGGAAATGGACGACGGATCGCGCCGTAAAATAATCAGCGAGGTTGGAATTGTACGTCGCACGTACAAAAAGTAATGCGATGTGCGACATTTGATACATTGATTACGCCGTCGGAGCTACGGACGGCGACGTCATCAGTTTGGTGATTTTGGTGAGGGACCCAAAATCGTGTCCATCACATGATATTTATTTTGTACGGCCTAGACTCGTTTGGCAAAATTTGTAAGGTTTGTAAATATTTACAACAATGTTTTGTCCTATGTGTATTAATTATTATTATAGATCTATTCTTATTACATATCACGAAGTATTCGGGTATACTCAAATTAATAGAGGTAGTTGATAGATTGCGTACGGCTGGTATGCCTGCGTACAGTCAGTAGTGAGCTCTAGTGTATATTTGTAGGACTTAGTCATTTTTGGACTTGGGAACTTTTGGACAAAAGCTGTTTTTGCTCCTTTTTGGTAATTTTCAGCTGAGGATTGCTCTCAAGTGTATAAGCCAATATATCTCTTATTTTGCATGTGTGTTTTTATTTGTATTGGAAATATTGGGGCAAATTTATTGACCTATTGTGTTTGTGGTTTGCTTGGGACTTCATTGTGAAGTTGGTCAGATTTATCAAAGTTCTTGCAGACTGTTTTTCTACAACTTTGACTTTGACTCTGAGTGGTGTGATAATTTTGTTTGGTATTTTGATATGATATTTTTTGGGAATACTAAGTGGCCTAAAAACTATCTGTATCTTCAGTTTCACTCTATTTTGGTTATTCTGTAGAATTTTGAGTGGACTCAAAGTAGGCTGTTTTTTGGGCAGTCTGTGGTGCTTCCGAGGGTAAATCCATGGCTAAAAATGGCTATGGACAAAAAAAAACACCAACCCTAAATAATGAGCTGGCGTGAAAGACTAGCGTCTTCAACAAGTACAAAAGGTTTGTCGTATGATGACTTGGTTTGTTGGCATAGGGTACGCAAATAAAGATTTGAAGTCATATTTGTCGTTGTGAATAATCTTAAAGGATATTCAATATAGGATAGTACCTTACGTGGAGCCACTCAGTTTACAACACGTGTTTTATAGGCTCTACGTGATGGAACATCGTCTAAGGGTGGACTTCCATTAAGCGTCTTAGTTTTTGTATGGAAAATTTAATTGAAGGGCGTGCCTTCCATGAGGTCGCGATATTAAACCACTTTTTATTTGCGTGGCTCATTGTGGTTGGTAACACGTAGGTTAATATTAAATGCTTAAAATCTTGAAAGAATCTTAGGATGCAAAGTCTAAATGCAATATCTATACGAGCGGAGGTAATATCTGTTCCTACAAGGGAAAAAATTGTACCTTCAGAGGTAATTAATGACTTGTACTGAGGGCATTAAATGTACTACCCAAAATTTCAAAACGCAACAACAAAAAGGCGGCGGCAAACTTCGATGGTGGGAGCGTGACAGGATAATGTCGGCATACTCCCAGCCACCTTGGCGGAAGGCACATGGCCCTTACGACATGTATGCACATAGGCGCGCGCTCATCGTGGATTTTTTGACCTTTACCACGCGGCCTATTTTTACACGTTTTGTATTCGAAAACTGTCCTCCCTGTGCACGGTCTTAACAAACTGTAGGGTTGGTGACGTGGCATCACGGATAAAAAGTGTAATTGAATCCGACAGTCCTAGTTTACGCCTACAACCTAAGACAATTTTCTGTAATGGTGTTTTCGTTGAAAAAAAAAATGTACGAACTTGTACAAAACGGTTCGGCCTTCGGTAAAAAATCCCACATTTTTGCTAATGGAAGTCCACCCTAAGGGTGAAGTTCCATTTGGCGGTCCCAATAAATGTACGGAGAAGTCTACTGGCAGCGTTTAATGGAAGTCCGCTCCATTGTGTCAGGCCAGTAAAAAACCTTCCTCAATTAGGATTGGCGCCACGTAGGTTAGAGTTCAGATTCTAAAAATCTCGAAAAAAATCTACAAACGGAATATCTGTACGAAATTTCTGTACCACCAAAGGTAATTAATGATTCGTAAATAAAGTTTTTGGCTAGATTCTGATTTTGAAAATGGAAATCAAAATTTTGAAACAGATTGGAAAAAATACGCATCAAACTTTGAAGGTCGTGGCAAACTTTGAATGTCGGTGGATGTTAGACGGAGCGTGCGACGATATTTTCACCTGACTTGCACTCAACGTGGCAGGAGGCACATGGCATGTACGACGTGCACGCATGTGATCGCTTGTACAAAGTAGATATTTTTTTCCTTTTCATCTGTACTAATGGTAATGACTGGCAATCATCTAGTGGGCCCCAACTCTCTTCGCGAGGAGAGTTGGGGCCCACTAGATGATTGGAGAGTTGGGGCCCACTGGATGATGTGCTCGATTGCTTCGCGGATCTCAAAAAGTGAAACATCCAACGGTCAGGAATTACGCCTACATCATTAGAGAGCTTCCCTACAGCTTTCCAGTAACGATGTTTCGTCCGACTAAAAAATTATCTGGTACTGCTCTATACTGAGATATACGAAAACGTACGGCGTCCAGTAACGAACCACGCTTTTAGTCTAATGGAACTTCACCCTAAAATATAACAGCCCGTAGTCTAAAATATATCAGCCCGTAGTCTAAAATATATCAGCCTGTAGTCTAAAATATATCAGCTCGTAGTCTAAAATATAACAACCCGTAGAGTTGGCCGTATGATTACAGAATTTCTTGATGGAAAGCCAGTGAGCCACCCTTAGTTTGTTATACCAAAAGTTTAAAAACATCATCTGTATCACCGCCTAATAAAAAGAGAAAGCTGAAAATCGATAAGCATCTATGTAATGTTTCGTGGTTGCAGATTGGTAAGTGAAAAACGAACAGTCTGCAAAAAAATGCTGTCATATCATCATTTTCATTTGACGAAATTAGTGTGATTGTTTTGTTCGGAATTTTAAATTCTGTACGTAAATACGTACTAGTTAACATGTTGCGCCGTTTGATTGAAGTTACGTAACAGAATTCACGTCATACGTGGCCTACCATACTATTTACTGTTTTCCATAAAATAATATATTATGTAAAGTATTAAATTTAAATAGTACTATATCGTGAAATGCATCGCGATATATTATGTTGGTGCCGGTGTGATATATCGAGGCCTCTAACCGGTCTATAATCAATATATCGAATATCGATTTTATCGCGATATAATTTTACCTGATACACAACATTAGGGCCCATTACCAGAGGTCGCAAAAGTAAAAAAATTTCATACCCGAAACCGACCGGTTTTTTTTTTTCAAAATCTGAGTAACCGACGCCCGACCGAGTTTGTCACGCTCCAAAATTGTTAACCGTTAACCGACCGTCGTTTACGAAAAAAAAAAAAAACCGAATCTTGATTTTTCGCGACTAACCGTGCCCGCCCGTAACCGAAAAAGTACAAAATTAATCAATGTACGACGGAATAAGCCAATAATTACAATTTGTCGCGTTCCCTAAGATTTGCGAAATGAATAGTGTACTACTGTGTTAGATTTGCGACGCTTTGTCGCGTTGCCTAAGATTTGCGAAATGAATACTGTACTACCGTGTCAGATTTGCGACGCTTTGTCGCGTTCCCTAAGATTTTCGAAATGAATAGTGTACTACCGTGTCAGATTTGCGACGCTTTGTCGCGTTCCCTTTGATTTGCGAAATAAATAGCTTACTACAGTACCGTGTCAGATTTGCGACGCTAATCATGATGTCACGTACTTCCACGATGCCAAAGAGTACAAAGTACATGAATGTTGGATTATCTTTTTGTAAGATTCGTGAAATGAATAGTGTTAGTACCGTGTCAGATTTGCGACGCTAATCATGATGCCACGTACTTCCACGATACCAAAAGTACAAAGAACAATAATGTTGGAAAAAAAAAGTACAAATTTTTCATTTTTTTTGGTTTTTTGTTTGACCGACCGTAACTGACCGTTTTTTTTTTCTTGGTGAGTCAACCGACCGTAACCGCCCGACCCCCAAAATTTGGCAACCGAATCCGTTCCGGATCCGGCGCGGGCGGTCGGTTAACGGTCGGTTACGGTTTCGGTTGACCGTTTGCGACCTCTGCCCATTACCACAAGAACCAGATTACCGCCAGGATCCAAAAAGAAAAATCCAATAATTCTTGTCTTTATTATTTATTCTGAGTATTTTATCGCTATTAGTAGATCGCTGAAGTACGGAATATGTACGTTCACCGATCGGTCCTATATACATAGTGGATACTTTCTGCATGAAATGCATGTACGGAAGTCGGTGTAGTTCCTCCACCAGCTAAGGTACACAGAGACGACAAAAAAGTCAGGACATTTCATGTTACTTGATTTTACGGACAGTATTTGACGGATTTTTTCAGGTTTGTTTCCTATGGTCCACGTTTGCATTTTTGTACGGTATTGTCTTCTAGTGATGGCATTGTCTTCTAGTAATCCTCTACACAACTGTAGTTTTGGCCAGAAATTGTTAAATAATTGATCAGCCGGAAATGCTGCTAAATCCATAACAAACTAGTGATGGGGAAAAATATGTTTTCCTCTTCCCTTGTCCTTGCTCTGGCGTTCGCCACGTGTTACATCTCGCTTTGCCCAATAGTTTTTGCAGAAAATCAAACTACCAATCCTGGGAATGTCGTTCTTCGAGTTAGCTCTCACGTTTTGCGCGGTAATTTCTCTCAACTTATTTTCCCGCCTTTTTTTGATCCGAGCTTTATTTTTTCCGGCATTGATGTTCAATTGAACATCACAGGATGTATAGTGTTAAAAAATTGAAACGCTAAATGCAGTTTCAACCAACCTAAGTACGTGTCGCGGACAGAATCTAACAAGTTTCAATTTTATATGAGCTTTATTTGCCATACTGTGGATGAATGACGGATAATGTTAAGATGATAATGTATGACATATGACGGATACGTGATGGCTAGTGGATGAGAAAGTGCAACATCATGTATTATGTATGGTGCTTTTACATTGGATGACGTTTGAAGAATCATGCAAGATGTAAGAAAGTGCTTGTCGCTCATATTTATGGAACATTGATTTTGGAGGAATAATGTTCTCTTCTTTTGTTTTACAAAATCCATTGAGATTGAAAACATAGTCCTTTGTTTGTGTATTTTATGGTACAGATTTGGGGTGTCTTGCACCCCACAATAATGCTAGGGCTGCAGTCAAAGTTTCGGGTCTCACATGGAACACCACTTGTAAGTGACATCGGCCATGTTTCGCCATAACTTAATGTCAGTATGTTTATTACATTATGGCGCTCACAGGATTAGGATTATGCTTTATTCAGTAGTTTACTGTATGGGTATCTTCCACATGACCAACAGTCTATGTTTATATGTTGTGTTTACAATGTGAGTCAATCGACACTAAAAAATTGATTGGCATTTGTAATAGGGAGAATAACCGGAGAACATGCCAGGAAATGATGTTATAATTCCATGTTTAGATCATTAAATAACAAACACGTGAAGTTGTATATGGCATAAAAGTCACCATGTAATCTAAACCATCTGGATTATCAATATTATCAATTTATCACTTTTCATGTCCACGCAATTCAAAAGGTGTTTATGCCTCTCTTCTCTAAGACAACAATGCCTCCTGTTAAACCTTAGACTCTATGTGGTTGTTGCAGTGGTAGCTTCTGCTCAGCGATGGGCAAATAAATTAAGAGATAATTCCTGTAGGTTGTATCATTCAAATGGTAATTATGGGGAAAACTTGTACAAGATGTGGGGAGCCGTGCCAACATGCAAAACGGCCGTCGATTCATGGGTAAAAGAGAAAGCTTACTATGACTACAAAAAAAACAAGTGCGCTTCCGGCAAAGTGTGTGGTCACTACACGCAGGTACACTCAACTATCTCTTATATACAGAAAAAATTGTCATATGGCATGCTTGTGAACAAGAGGATGTACTTTACGTTTCTCGACATATTTTATAAGCCTGAATATTTGTCACTTTGTGCACGTTTCAAATACCAAAATGCTTTCAAATGCTTTTTTTAAGCAACTATTGATTGCTTTGATACTGTTTTGCAGATTGTGTGGAGGAATAGCAAACGGGTAGGCTGTGCTAGATCCACTTGCAGTGTGACAAATAAAATATACATTTGGGTATGTCAATATGATCCTCCTGGGAACTATTATGGGGAGAGGCCCTACTAGAAGGATGTTGAAAGGTTTCTTAGATGGTGGATAGAAATAGCTTTATTATACAACTTAAATTAACTAAGGTAGTTTAACATTGTAGTGTTTTAACTTATCGATCCCGAAGGGAGGATTTGGACTGTAATACCTATAACTTAGGAGGGCGTTAATTGGGTATATTATTTTGTAAGTTATCTCTTTTATGGGTGAATTTCTTAAATGAAGCTGTTACTTTCAATTTTCATGGGATAATTATTCTACTTGCAATCATGTGTTCAAACAATTGTGATGCTAGATGATACACGTATTTATGGTAAAAATCTTGCTCATTTACAAATTTAGTTTCTGTTAAAGTAAACGTGGTTATATTGTTGCTAATAAACTTCACCATAGAACAGCTCACATTCTAGGAACCTAACTATATATTCGGCTGATTTTGCTGGCTCAATACAAACTCAGCACATCGAATCACTTCGAAAAGTAAAATTTTACGTCTAGCGTCACACATTTGTAATGATTTGGCATAGATACTTTTTGGCACAGAAATGTCGACTCAATGATAGATGGCAAAATTGACACATTCATGACACAAATCCAAGTATGGTTTTTGAAATTTATGCTTCACGCACGTTCCTTTCTTTCTTTAGAGAAGAAACATTACAATTTTATCTTTAAATATGATCATTTTACGTGTATATATAAAAAAAACATACAAAAGACTCTCAGAATCAATAAGTAAAATATAGGACTAAGCTGGGGCACATTTTACTTTTTTGCTTCTCTTGGGTTTTCATAGCCCCATATTATATAAATGATACAAAAACAGTTGAGTTTGGGAGAAGCAGCCGTGATAAAACGTTTTTTAACACTGCAACAAGTTTGGAGCATATTTGACCCTTTTTCAACCATAGATGACGCTTATGAACCTTCATCCGATCAAAACGAGTTTTTTCATTTATAGATGTAGATTTTTTTTTCATGATAATTATTATTTTGTCATATTTTTCCATTACATATTTTTGATAAAATTGTAGACCGGGTATTGTCGAAACAGTCAGAATTATCATTTTTCAAAAGTTTGTAAAATTCAAACCTACAATAATTTTAGGCTCCAATCTTCGTGGTTGAAGTAATTCTCCGAAATTGGAGCATTTTCCGAAAATGATCTGTCCGCGGAACATTTTGTAAATGTAATCCGGGGGCGATTTCGTCCGTTTTTGAAGAAAATTTCTGAAGTGAAAGGTGCTTTTCTTTTTTTAACCTGGAAAAAATTACAAAAACTACATTCGGTTGAGTTTCACAACTTCTAATTTTTTTGGCCACCTGGTTGGTTAAAAAACGTCCCTTTTTCGGAACAATTTTCTTCGGAAATTCGGGTAAATGCATCTCGACCATCTCTGCGCCGATTGCTGCCCATGATGGCTCGTTGGGTAGGTATTTTTGTAAGATTTTGATGAAAGTTATAACATTGGGCACTTATATTGAGAAAAATAGTTATTTTTATTGTTTTTATACCGGGTGTATTGAGCCATTTTCGGACCATTCATGTGTGAATATTAGGAGAAGTGCATCTCAGTAAAACATAATATAGGGCTCCCTTGTTGGCAAAAAATCGGGTCTCAGGACTTTAAAGTCCACGGATCAAATGAACCCTTTCTGGACCATTTATTTCTACATCTTTCCATATTTGTTTCTTGACCCTCCCTTCTCCCATTGTAGCCCGTGATGGCTCGTTGAGTAGATTTTGCGCATAATATTTAAATAAATTACAATATTGTGCACGTTTTTGTACAAAAAAATGGTCTACATGACTTTAAAGTCAGCGGATCAAATGAAGCCTTTTCGGACCATTTATGTCTACATCTTTGGAAAATTGTTTCTCTTCCTTCCCTCCTCGGATTGCTGCTCATGATGGCTCGTGTGATAGTATTATTGGTATAATATTAAAATTTAATTTAGTATTATTCTACTATCAGACCAAATAACCTTGTGTAGCTTGTGTGAAAAATATGAAGCCCGAGGATTTTATTTTTGGGCTAGAATAATGGGCGGATTTAGAGATAAATAATAAGCCAAATAATACAGTAAGTCATCTTTATTTATCTCTAAAATGTGAAGGCCGAAACTTTTTTACAAAGAGCATAATTGGTGGGGTAATGAATTCCTAATAGAAAAATTATTTCTTTTTAGAATACGGGGCAGGAGGGCTCGATATTTTCGGAACATTTTTGTTTCGAGATTTGGAGTAATGCATCTCGACCCTCCCTCCTCGGATTGCAGCATATAATGGCTCTGTGGGTATGTGTTTTCATTATTTTATTATACAACCTATAAAATTGGGTATATATTTCAGAAAAAACAGGGAAACAGTATTTATTTTACTCGGTGTATTGAGCCATTTGAGGACCATTGACGTGTGAATATTCGGAGAAATGCATCTCGAACCTTCCTTCTCCAATTGCTGGCGGTGAAGGCTCGTTGGGTATATCTTATTGTGCGGTTCATAGATAAAATAGAATATCTTACACGTTTGTTGACAATGTATTGGGTTAAGGGCTTTGGAGTCAATGGATCAAATGGACCCATGTCGGACCAATTATGCCTATACCTATGAAGGATTGTTTCTCTTCCCTCCCTTCTCGGATTGCTGCCTACAAAGGCTTGTCGGATACGTCTTTTTATACAGTATTATAACAAAATATTGCACATGTTTATTGAAAACGTGGCTACTGATGACACCGTGTCGTCTATTTCTAATCTTCGTCCCCTTTCCCTATCTTTTTTCTGTTTTTTGTCTCTACTCGTTTTTACGCGATCGTTTTTTGCACCTTTTTCTTATTCGATTTCCTCATCTTTCTCGAACGATGCAACTTGACTTAAATCTTCCCGCTCCACACTACCTTAAAAATTGTTGTCTTTTACATCTAACCCCTAGTGTTAACCACTACGTTCTCGTCTCCACCAGCCACCTCTCCTTTTCCTCCACCCCTCCCTACCCTCGCTCCGTCTTTCCTTTCCCCACCTCATCTAGCCCATCGTAATCATCTCCGCCGTTCTGGCTACCTCCTCTGCTACTTCCATAGGTATTGTTCTCCAAATCATTTTCGTTATCTTCCTCATCTTCTTCCTTCAACTTCTGCCGTTCAACCTTTTCGTCTTCGACTTCGACTTTGTCGTCCACCAAATTCCAATTTTTAGGAGTACGGGTGGAAGTACGGTTTGGATGGCGTCGTCGCAGAGTCGTGCGCTTGATATCTTTGTTTCGTTTCGCTTATTTGTACACCTATGGTCTCTTTACATGGGGGTCTTAATGAATGTTAAATACTTCCCCTCCCTCCATCCCAATTTCTAACAATTTCTCTTGAGGCCCCTCCACGCAACTATGAGCCAACCATTTTGTCTGCTCAATCGCACTCGATTGAAGTTAGAATAAACAGGGGTCCAAAAATTTGTTCGGCTCTACATGTCAACCATCTATGATAGCAATGCCTTGTTATATTGATTTAAATTCCCTGTTATTTACGTCTCCTTTGAGCATGTTCACTTCACCTACCAGACGTTCGTATTGATCGTCGTACAACAAATGTGTGTTGATCCTCGTACAACGAATGCACACAGACTTTCAACATAACCACCTACCTTACTTCTTAGATTTGTCATAGCTCCCACTATTTTTTATTCTGCTCCATGCATATTTCTACCGCACACGGGATACAACCTTTGATGTGTTTTTAAACTCATTTTCTCGATATTAAATAATGGTCTTTTTAAAGTCTACCAAAAACCTCCATTCGTGAAACAACATCAACATTTGTTTTGCAAACTTTTAGACCGTCTAAATAGCACGTCTTTGGGTTTGTGCCTCACACCCCAAACGGGCTCAATATATCGAGAATGATATTCACAACAAGGGGACAATAACGCTTCATTCATATGCACAAGTGCTGCGGCTAACGAATAAGAGAGAGGTAAATTTAGTTTTCTTCTTCACAAGATTCCTCTTCCTCTTTCTAGTCATCGCCACTCAAAATCCGAGGTCGACCCCAAGATACCTACCACGCCTCTTTTGAGAGCCATGACAAGGTTGCCCTATGAAGCACAACAAGAGGGTGAAACAAGATTGTTTAAAGTAAAATCAATTGTTTATACATAATTTTGGCTTCGGTCGGATTAGCCGTCGAACCTAATTTCACAAAAATCTCAAAACCAATACTTTGCTCCCCTTTATTCAAGCCAAGGGGCAAAATTTCTTACCCCGCCGGTAATGCCCGACCACATCATATGTTTGAGATTTGGACGCTTTTTGAGAGACTTTTCGACCCGCCTTAGGAGATCATCAATTTCGTACCTCATATGTTTTTCGGTCTCTTTCTAATGTTTAGGACTCTTAACTTCCAAATACCCTTGTCCATCCGTATTTCCATCCATCCATTAGTTTAAATTTAGAATATGGACTTCCATGGCCCCAAACTGTTAGGCTCCAAATCTACGATCGCAACTAGATACTAAAAAACAACATGGATGGCAAAATTCTACGCTAACCAAATGTATATGGTTCATAACAAGTCCTCGGGTTTTACTTTTCCCTTGACAACCTTATCATCGCCTTTTTTAGTTATCGCAAGTCTCTCAACGACGCGGTGGAAGAATTCTCTATGTTTCATCCCATAGACGTTGGGGGTCATTTTTCACTACGCGATGCAACGATTTCTATTAATATGCACCAGCCAAAGTAGTTGTAAAGGTTGAAAATATTGTAAAACAAAGTAGCTAAATGAAAAATGCATCGAACAACAAAAAAAAAGTGTAGAAAACATAAAGAGAATATATCGTAAAACCACCGCATCCAACTTTTGATTAGATTCAATAAACGGACAAGAAAAGCACTCGAGACCACACAACTAAGGCCTATATTCCGTTAGGTGGTCCTAATAAACATACGGATACTTTATGTGAGGAAAGTATCAACCTCTTACCTGCATTGGCTATTTATGATTGATACAACGTAGGTTAGAATTTAAAATTTGAAAAATCTAAAGCTATTATTCAACTGCAAAATCTGAATGGAATATTTGTAACAGCAAGGGTAGTTAATGACTTGTACAAGAAGTTTGCAACCAAATTATAACTTTGAAAATGGAAATTAAAATTTCAAAACAGAATGGCAAAAATGCGCGGCAAACTTTGGAAATCAATGGTTATTATAGAAGCGTGCGATGATGCTTTCGGTGGACCTATATCCACCATGGCAAAAGGCACATAGCTTGTATGACGTGTAGGCTTGTCATCGCGTGTTCGTCGTGAATATTTTTGTACTTTTTCACGTGTACCAATAGTACACGCCAAATGTTTTGCTAGTGTTTTCGCAAGGAGGCTATCCCATCATTGGATGATTTGCAATATTGCTCCAAGGATCTAAAAAAGCGAAACATCCACAAATCAATCTTTACGCCCATAAGCTTCAAGTATCCTGACACATATCCAGGAAACATGTTTCGTCTAACAAAAAAAAAATTGTATAAAGTTGTATGAAAACATACAAGGTATAGTAAACAACCCCACTTTTCTCCAATAGAGGTCCACGCTAAGCAAATGGAGGAGAAGTGACGTCATGATATGTGTATGCTGTCATTTAAATATCTCCACCATGGTATTATTTGTGGAGCATTTTATTGTTGATTATATGTATAGCAGCAATTAGTAGCATAAGTATTTTTCCTATTGATCTAACTATGTTGGATCTTGCACCCGCTACACCAGCTAAAAACAACCGCCCTTCTCTGTACTTAGTTGGTGGCGGTTTTCCAACCTTTCTTCTTTTTTCTTTTCTCTTTGTACTTTGTGGTTTTACAATCATTAAGGTTTTTCCAACCACCACACTTTGTGTTTTCCTCCTTGGAACTTATATTTTTTTGGACGTAGCTATATAACCTTTATTAATTGTATTTCTCTTTTAGTTTTCATTTTTTATTTGTATGATATTTTAGGCGGTTTTTGAACCTTTATCTTTTGTAGTGAGGTAAGGCGTGGACATCTAGTGTTTAGTTTGGGGTAAGGTCGTGTCCCCATGTAGTCGTAACTTAGCGAACTTACTTTGTTGTAACTAGAAATCTCCTTACACCATTTTCAAGTGTCCAATGAATAAAAAATAAATCGTTACTTAAGTTGGTGACGATTGTATACGTCGACATGTGACGATTGTATATGTTGACAATGCTGTTGACGGTTGTCAACGTCTACAATGTGACGTTTATATACATCAACAATGCCGTTTATGGTTGTCAAAGCCTATGTTGTTGTCGCACCTTTAAATTTTACTAGGAAGACGTTGAAGAAAACGAAAAAATTTGAAGGTGAAAGAGAAGATGAAAAAGAAAGAGTTAAAAAGAAAATAGAGAGGAGAAAATTAAAAGGAGGTAAAAAAAAATAAAAAAAAATAAGAGAAAAGAGAGTAGATAAAAGAGAAGTGAATAGAGAAATGACGAGGGAAAAGAGAGTAGCGATGGAGAAGGAGAAGGGGCAAAAGGCGCAGAATATAACAAGGAGACGTTTACTGATTTTGGGGACACGCACGAGGACCGGATTCAAATTCTTTGTTTTTGTTTTCGACGTTAAATTTTTTCGGTGGAGCTGAATCAACTATTAACGAGTGTTAGTGTGGATATCTAATGACAAGCGGCCAGTTGGGCTTGTCGTGTACACATAAGTAAGAATGTGAGAAAAGAACGGATGTATTGGGAAAAGAAAAGAGAGAAAATCAGAGAGGACATCTCAAAGAGAGAAGAAAAAAAGAGGAAAAATGAGAGAGTAAAAAAAAAATCAAAGAGGGGAGAAATGAGAGAGATAGAGAGAGGGAGAGAGGGAGAAGAAAAGAAAAAAGAGAGAGGGAAAAAGAGGGAAGACAGTGAAAAGATGAGAAAGGAGAGAGAAGAAAAGAGAAATCAAATAGAGGAGAAAAGAGAGAGGAGAGGGAAGAAAGAAGAGAAAAAAGAGAGGAGAAAGGAGAGAGTGGAGATGGGAGAGGGTGGAAAGTGTTAGATTTCTATGTCCATTTCTTCCTAAGGACCAAAAGTTAAAGTTAGTCAACGTTGCGTGAGAAAGAATCAACCGAATTCCTTTTCCTGCTAAGGACCAGAAGTCAAAGTTAGTCAACGTTGCGTGAGAAAAAATCACAAGTATAATATACGTAGACGTGAAGTATTGGTGAAACGTAGTCATTTACGTTTAGTGTAAGGCAAGTCAAGTCGTCGCAAAATTAAGTGTATTTCACGTAGTGAATTGTGACCGTTGATTCGATTACGTAGTTCACAAGTTAGGATTTTATCCCTTTATGACCTACGCCATCGACAGATTTAAAAGTGTACTCAAGCTTGACATTGATAATCAATCAAAGTGAGTGATTCTCTCCAATTTCTCTTTACTACTATCTTGGCATTTAGTACTTATCTTGTTATCGTGTAATTAATATATATTCTTCCTTGTTTAGTAATTAAGCTTGCTTCCTCACATAGAGAGTTTTCCTTAGCTTCCTCGCTTGTAATTGAAAGATCCAATTGTTGTTCTAAGACAACTAGTGGTACTGAAGATGAAGAAGAAGCAGCAGTAGTAGTCATTGTAGAACAAGACAAGAGAGGAAGCTTCCAAAAATACCAATGGCAAAACAGCAACTTTGACAGACAATAAATAAATTTCAACACAGGGACACAATAGTCCTACAAATCTACCACATTGTAGATATCATACAAAGGAACACACACATAAAATTTCACTTAATTGTGCTCACAAATCTGTAAGATATTCAGAGGTGAATTTGCATAAAACTGAGTGTACAGTTTTTCATATCATTTGTTCCTAAAAAAAAAATTCACTAAGTCCTACTTCTATATACTGAAACTACACTAAGCTATACGGAGGCATTCTAGCCGTACATCTAACAATCCAACACAACAAATACTGTGAGTATACCTGTGTATTGAAGGTATGTCATAAACCACATTTTCAACACTAAACAACTAATTCACAACAAACAAAATTATGTTCTACCAAATATTTACACCGAAGTTCAGAGAACATAAAGTGATAGTGATCTAGTCATGCCCTGTCAGTATTTGTTGGTGGCGGCTGTAAGCCATACGATCAGAGGATTTGGCACCGTAGATGTGACTTCATGAAGTCCCGTGGTCCTGCCGAATTCCCGTACGTCCACGGAGGACATACTCACACATTTCTCTCAATTGACCACGCGTGTCCCAAGTGTGAATGAACCGTGAACTCCCAACTTCACTGTCACACTAATTTCAGTAAGTACTGAACCGAACTCAACAAAATTAATCTTAAGTCCTGAACAGCTCTCTCTCCGTCACAGCTGACGCATACAGAGGACTAAAGCTTTCTTAAAACAACACTCCCCTAAAGCTTTAGACTCTGCTAGTCACTCAATCCACATGCCTCTCCACAAAACTTCAATTTGGGTGCAGGCAAGGGTTTCTTCATCATATCAGCCATCATTTGCTCATCTAGTAAATAACTCAATTTCGAGACTTTGCCCAGCACCTTTTTTCTTAACAAATGTAGCTTAATATCAATATGCTTACTCTTAAAGTGATGACTGGGATTAGATGGAATAGCGATTGCTGCCTGATTGTCACACCAGACTATCTGTGGTCCAAATTGCATAAAGAGAAGCTCTTGGAGAAGAGACTTTACTCAAAGTAACTCCTTAACTGTCGAGCTAGTAGCCATGTACTGAGCCTCTATGGTAGACGGAGCTGTTACCTTCTGAAGTTTGCTCCTCCACCAGCAAGTTTAACTTTCGATCTTCAGAATGTATCTGGTGGTGGAGCGTCGGTCGGGCATGTCTTCGTGGCTCGCATCGCTCCATGAATGAATTTTGACTTCCTCTCCACCGAGAGAGAGTCTAAGATTTCAAGTTTCTTGCAAGATAGCGAAGAACTCTCTTTGCTGCCTCATAGGGCGACTTCCTTGGATTTTACAGGCATCGGCTCAAGACTCCAACAGCGGGTGCGATGTCCGGATGAGTACAGTTCATGAAATAGATGAGGCTTCCGACAATTTGCTTGTAAGGAATGGAGGACATAGAATCTGCCTCCCCTAAATCCAAAAAATCATCAACCAAAACACCACCATCCGTTTCCGTACCCTCCAACTTTTGCCCGAATTCCATAGGTGTGGCACTTCATTTTCCTTCTGACATACCAAACTTTTCTAGAATGTTTCAGATTGCTTTTTTCTGAGTTAGATAAATTATTCTTTGTTTCCTATCTCTTTCTTTCTGAATTCCTAAAATATACTTAGCCTCACCCAAATCCTTCATTTCAAACGGAGAATTCAGATCTGATTTTATTTTATTAATTTCATTCATAGATTTGCTAATCAATAGCAAATAGTCTACCTATACTGCCATATAAATCACTCCATCCTCACCTTGCATTACATAGACTGAGTAATCTGAACTGATCCTGGTAAAGCCAAGATTGGTTAAAACCTCATCTAACTCAGGTTCCATTATCTCGGAGCCTGTTTTAGACCCTACAAGGACTTCAACAGTTTACGGACCAGATTTTCTTTCCCTTTTTCTGCATACATCTCTAGCTCCTTCATATAAATTACTTCTTCCAAATCACCATGCAAGAAAGCCGTCTTAACGTCCATGTGATGCAATTCCATATCCTCTATTGCAGCAAGAGACAACAAAACTCTAAGAGTAGGAAAGCGAACCACAGGAGAAAAGGTCTCTTCATAATCAATTCCTTTCTTTTGACTAAATCCCTTAATTACTAGTCTAGCTTTATATCTCTCAATTTTATTATCAGGATTCAATAATAATTTGAAGACCCACTTACAACCGATAGCTTTCCGGTTCGGTGGGAGCTCCACAAGTTCCCAAGTTTGGGCTTCCATAATTGACTTTATCTCATCATTTGCAGCCGAGATGCAATGATCCTTTTCACGAACAGAAAACGCTTCCTGAATAGTAAGCGGATCCCCTGTGCTTGTAGAAAAAGCACCCTCCACTCAGTCGCCTCGAAGGTAGGTACTTTGCCTTCTTCCCCCCGAAAAATAGGACGCAAGAATTGTTGGTGTCCTAGCGTTCCGTAGAGGGCGTGTAGTAGTAGGAGCAGCTCCGAAAGTAGGATCTGACGGCGCGGAGACATGCGGAAGAGAGGTAGAAGAAGTAGAAGGAGATGGAGTAAAAGGTACATGCTCAAGAATGATATACTCTTGTATTTTTTTATTCCTTTCAGCTGCATCTATACTAAAAACATCCACAGATTGACTCTCTTCTTTAATCTGAATATTCCTGGCTGTCTGAAGGCATCCTCTCTGAGGGATATAACTTCTATAGCCTGCAGATTCATCATCATAGCCTAGGAAAACACCAGGTACATATTTTGGACTAAGTTTCTTATTAGGAAGATTATCCAAGATAAAGCATTTGCTACCGAAGACTCTAAAATGACCAACATTTGGTTTTCTGCTTGTCCATACTTCATAAGGTGTTTTACCCTTAACAGCTCGAGTTTCTACTCGATTTCTGATGTAGGAAGCACAATGAAAAGCTTCCCCCCAAAACTTTGGATCCACACCTTTATCCGCCATCATAGAGCGAGCACATTCACTCAAAGTCTGATTAAGTCTCTTGGCCACACCATTTTGTTCCAGTGTGTACGTAGCAGTAAATTCACGGGAGATGCCATTTTCTTTGAAGAAATCAGCAAAGGCATTGGATCATACTCTCCACCATTATCTGTCCGCAAAGGAATAATAGATTTGTCGTGAAGTTTCTTTTCCCAGATTTTGTAGTGCTTAAAGTGAGTGAAGACTTCGCTCTTTTCCTTTATGAAGTATAAGCGACAGTACCGAGAGTAGTTGTCTGTGAAGGTGACAAAATAGCGGTTGCCACCAAGAGAGAATTTTGGAAGGGCCGTAAACATCAGAGTGAACAATACCAAGGAGATCTGTGGCTCGATGATGAGAAACTTGTGGGAGGGGAAGCTTGTGAAGCTTTCTAAGAGCACAACCATCACAAACATGAGACTCTTTTTGACCGAGCTTGAATTCCTCTATCATATCATTCTTTATCATCTTAGTAAGTCTCTCATGATGCACATGACCAAGTGTTTTATGCCACAAAGCATTATCACATAGGACACTGGGGTAAGCAAAATCATTTTTATTAGCCAGGTCCATGCGGTACAAAAAGTTTGGGCCTCTAGTTCTTACTAAAGCTACTCTTCCATCCTTGCTCACTATTTTCTTGCCATTTTTCTAGAGAACCTCAAAGCCTTTGCTTTCAGCTACAAACGTAGAAAACATATTTTTCTTAAACTTTAGAACATACAGGACATCGTACAGAGTTCCCTTAACAACCTTTCCATCTATCACACAGTTCAGATCTATATTTCCTTAGGCATTTGATTTAATAGCATAGCCACAAGCATAAAATATCTGACGTAAAGGAATGGAAAACATCTCCTTAAACGAAGACTTGTTCCAACACATGTGGGAAGAGCTGCCGGAATCCATTATCCATCCAAGGTCCTTTTCTCTTCTATCATGTCGAGTTTGGCAAGAGGAAAGAACTCTTTGTCATCTTTTTTCGGAAAATTGGTCACATCGGGTTTTTCTTCCTCGATCTTTTTATTCTCTAATTCCGTATCCTCTGCTGAAAACGCAACAGTTTTATTCGGGGGTCTTTGAGGAATAGAAGGTTTGCGATGTCTTCATCCTTTCCGGAAGATACCTGTTTCAAGAGCTTTTATATACAAAGGACAAGCTCTAAAGGAGTGACCATCAGTATAGCAATAAACACATTTCTCAAACTGGGGATTAAATTGATTCCCTTGATATCTACTTTCTCTCTGAAATTGAGCCATGAAGGCTACAGCTGGTTTCCCATATCCTAAAACTGTTTGAGTGGCTTCTTCTAACAAGAAAAACTCTATAGCTTTTTGCAAATTCCAAAGAGGTTTGGACAATTTTTTCATTTCATCTGAGGCTCCTTTATATTCGCTAGGTAGCCCCTTTAAAAGAATCATGGCCTGATGATAAGGGGAGAAAGTTCCCCCAGAACATGCATTTTCTGACAATAACATTCGAAACGGATTAGTGTATTCCACCATGCTACCTCGTGTGTACTTATACTCATAGATCTGACTAGTAGTTATAATCTCATGTTGGTCACTTGCTCTAACGTAACAAGATTTCAAAGCATCCCACAAATCTGACGCCTTTGTAACATTAATATATGTCATATGCAATTCTTTTGATATCGTTACCTTCACTAAATGCAAAGCTTGGTCATTTTTCTGATCAAAGCTGGCATCAAATTCTGCCAGGGATCCATTTAACACATCAATAAGTTTCACTTGCTTGAAGTAGGACTTAACCAAATCTGCCCAATACAGATATTCACGTCTATCAAAGACTGGAATTCGTGAAGGCGGGCCTGTGACCTGTTGTTATGAGACAACTGCTGGTACTGAAGATGAAGAAGAAGCAGCAGACAACTTCTGGTACTGAAGATGAAGAAGAAGTAGCAGTAGTAGTCATTGTAGAACAAGACAAGAGAGGAAGCTTCCACAAATATCAATGGCAAAACAACAACTTTGACAGACAATAATATTTAACAATGGGGCACAATAGTCTTACAAATCTACCACAATGTAGATATCATACATAGAAACACACACATAAAATTTCACTTAATTTTGCTTAAAGATTTGTGAGGTATTCAGAGGTGAATTTGCATAAAACTGAGTGTACAGTTTTTCATATCATTTGTTCCTTAAAAATAAATTCACTAAGTCCTACTTCCATATATTGAAACTACACTAAGCTATACGGAGGCATTCCAGCCGTACATCTAACAATCCTACACAACAAATACTGTGAGTATACCTGTGTATTGAAGGTATGTCATAAACCACATTTTCAACACTAAACAACTAATTCACTATAGACAAAATTATGTTCTACCAAATATTTACACCGAAGTTCAGAGAACATAAAGTGATAGTGATCTAGTCATGCCCTATCAGTATTTGTTGGCGGTGGCTGTCAGCCGTATGATTAGAGGATTTGGCACCGTAGATGTGACTTCACGAAGTACCATTGTCTTGCCGAATTCACCTACGTCCACGGAGGACATACTCACGTATTTCTCTCAACTGACGACGCTTGTCCCAAGTGTGAATGAACCGTGAACTCCCATCTTCAGTGTCACACTCATTTCGGTAAGTATTGAACCGAACTCAACAAAATTAATCTTAAGTCCTGAACAACTCTCTCTCCCTCATAGTTGAGGCATAGAGAGGACTAAAGCTTTCTAAAAACTACACCAATGGCTTTCTTTTTTTAATCTACACATGGTATTAGAGCTCTAGGGTAAAATTACAAACTTCCAAAAATTAAATGGCAATAATTACTTACGATGGAAAGCTAAGATGACCCAAATTCTAAAATTTAAAAATTATTGGGGTATTGTCGTAGGCAAAAAACATAAACCTAATGAAGCCTTAGCAGCAGAAAGATATGATAGAAGGGAAGAAGAGGTAGCGACATTAATTTTTCTAACAGTGGAAGACAATCAGCTTTTACACATATTTGAGTTGGATAAACTTAAGGCTATATGGGATAAACTTAAGACTTTTACACATATTTCAGCTAGATAAACCTAAGGCTATATGGGATAAACTAAAGACTGTACATGAGCGTACTAATCCGTCCAATATTATGCAATTAAAGAACAAGTTGCTGGACTATATTATGCAATTAGAGAACAAGTTGCTGAACTTTAGTATGGAGTGTAAAGATACTATGGAAACCCATATACATAGACTGAAAGAGCTTAAGTTATTGTTAGCCATAGTCGGCACAAAAGTGAATGATGATGAATTAATCCTCACACTCTTTTAGTTATTGCCATCATTGTATTCTATGATGATCACGGCTTTAAAAAGTCAACCTACTATAGACTTTGATACAGTATGTCAACATTTCATTCAGGAAAAGGTTGAAATTAAAAAATGGAGGAAAATGAGTCAACCTACTATAGACTTTGAAACAGTATGTCAACATTTCATTTAAGAAAATGTTAAAATTAAAAGAAAGGAGGAAAAAGAGTCAGATGCAACTCTTTACGACAAAGGCAAACAACCAATAAATCGCAATAAGTCACTAACAGCTTGTGCTATATATGGCAAAACCAATCATCAAACTTTTGACTATAGATTGAAAAAGAAAGAGTGACAACTTTAAGAAAAAAATGATTTTTTTAGTTGTGAAAAACTAGGTCATAAGTCTACAATTTTTTGTAACAAATACTTAAATAAACAGAAAAAACAATCATTGCCATGACCATTCAAGATGAAAGTGAACATTTTCTCACACAGTCATATGCTCAAAAAAACAAGTGGATTATAAACTCTGGAGCGTCTCATCTCAAGTGTAATAACAAGTCCATCTTTTATTCTCTCACAACATTACAAAGTCCTCGACGAATTCTACTGGTAGATGATAAGATTATAGAGACCAGTTTAATGGATGAGGTTAAGTTACACTTATACTGTGATACTGGTAGCCATGAAGGGCATCTTAAAGAAGTTTTATACTTACATGGTTTAAAGCATATCCTCTTCATTGTTATGCATGGTGTGAGGAGTGGAATGAAAGTTGAATTTGAGAAAAAAAAAGTTGAACAGTGTGAATCGGAAATAAGGGTAAGCTAATTGCTCTTGGATATCTGGAAGGGAATCTTTTTGCTCTTCGTTTGGATGATGAAGATGCACAAATGAATTTCAGCAAATAAGCACAGACTTTAGAGCTATGGCATCACCGATTTGGTCATCTAGGAGAGTATAATCTCAAACGACTCATCAAAAAAAAGATGGGATTTGAGGACGTGAACGCCAATGACAACCTCAAGGTGTGTGAAAGATGTGCTTAAGGTAAGAAAATAAAGCTTTATTTTCATAAAGATGATGGACCCAAATATAGAAGGAAGTTGGAGCTTATTTATTTTGACTTGAGCGGTCCTCACACCTAATTCCTCGAGGCTCAAATTTTTCATTACGTTTACGGAAGAGTGCACTAGAAAAGTAAGAATTTATTTCATGAAGTCTAAAAGTGAAACCCTTGAAAAATTCAGAGAGTTTGAAATCATGGTAGAAAATCAGAGAGGAGAGCGAATCCAAATTTTAACGTCAGATAATCGGGGGGAATACACCTCCAATGCTTTTAAGGAAAATTGTTAAATTTGGGGGATACAGCAAGAATTCAGAGTAGCTTATAGTCAGCATCAAAACCGAGTATCAGAAAGACTTAACCAAATTTTTGTTCAAATTGCACGTTGTTTAGTACACAGTGCAAAAATGAATCAAAACTTATTGGATGAAGCTATCCTTATTGTTGTTTATCTAAAAAATTGTTATAAATTTTTCATAACATTTATGGGTAAGTACACTAGAAAAGTATGGGTGTATTTCATGAAATCCAAAAGTGAAACCCTTGAGAAAATCAGAGAGTTTAAAACCATGGTAGAAAATCACTCAAAAGAGCGGATCCATCTTTTTTAGTGAGATAATGGGGTGAATATACCTCCAATGCATTTGAGGAAAAGTGCAAAACTTGGGGGATAGAAGAAGAATTTACAAAAGCTTATAGTGCGCAACAAAACGGAGTATCATAAAGACTTAACTAAACATTGGTTGAAATTGCGCTTTGTTTAGTACATATTGCAAAACTGAATGAAAAATTATAGGTTGAAGTTATCATTCGAGTAGTTTATTTAAAAAACCGTTCTCGAATCACTTATTTGAAGGATATCACACCTAAAAAAGATTGGTCACGCTTTAAACTAAATCATAAACATTTTCAAGTTTTTGGAAGCAAAACCTTTGTTCACATCCCAACACAAAAAAAAAGAAATTTGACAAGAAAAGTTGGACTAGTGTCTTTGTAGGTTATGACATGAATAGAAAAGCTTACAAAATTTATGATTCAATAACACAGAAAGTTATGTCTGCCGAGATGCGACGGTGGATGAAAGGAAGTAAAGTAGTTCATATGTGAGAGATAATTTTGATCATTCTTATGAAGAACTAGAGACTCTCTCGCTGTTCCCTTTAACAATCAAAAAGAATCGGAAAGTGGGTCTCCAAAGTCACATGATTCTCTAAGAAGTGAACATGAAATGGAGCTTTTGTCATCCATGCTAATTTCCATTCCAATTTAGACTTTTGTCATCCCCAATGGAACTCAACCTTTCAATTTTTACAAGTGGAAAAGTTGCCAAAACCATAACCTTCGCAAAGTACAACCTCTCCGTATCCGATGCAACAATTGAGATTGACGGTAACTCCTCAAAGAGTTTCTAATCGTATACGTGCTAAGCCAAAACGGCTTATTGAATAAACGAGAAAAATGGGTTTAGTTTATTTTTATATGGCAGGAGAGGGGAAACTGCAAATCTTTTATGAAGCTTTCAAGATTATAATTCCCGAAAATAGAAAGAGGCAATAGAATTGGAATATGACTCACTGATCAAAAACAAAACTTGGACCTTAGTAGAACGCCCAAAATAGAAAAACATTATGGGGTGTAAATAGGTCTTTAAGATAAAGAGGAAGTCAGATGGGTTAGTGGAAAAATATAAAGCGAGGTTGGTAGCTAAACAATATTCCTAAAAAGAGGGAGTTGATTACACTGACACTTTCTCACGAGTAATGAAGTTTAATAGCCTTAGGGGTAGGAAGGATATTCTAATGCATCAACTAGGTATCAAAACAACATTCCTTAATGAACGTTTGGAGGAAGAAGTCTACATGTAACAACCAGAGGGCATGGTAGAACAATGATAAGAACACATCGCGTGTGTAAAAAATAATGGTTTTTGTTCGGTATTTTCTAGGTCTAATTAATGTATAATAAAACAGTAAACAAGTAAAGGCAGCCTGCCTCTTACTCCACTCTTAAGTCCCCACACTTATTGCAGTCACTGAAGACTGGAGAGAGAGTTAGAACCATTTTTGCCTATGCTTCCCAATGAGACAAGGAGCAGATTAGGTTGGACTTACCAAAAAAAGGTTGTCGAGACCAGGATTTGATCCTGGTACCTACCGTCTGTAAGAGTAGCTGGTAGGCGTTAGCTGTTGTTTTGGAAACCTTGAGTTCTCTCTTTATCTTGTTGCTATGCTGCCAGGCTGCGCTAAGTCTGACATCGCAGCTAGAAACCTTGAGCACTCTACACTTGTTGCTGTGATGCTATGCTGCTCTGATCTGACATCGCAGCTACGCTGCTCTAATATCATAGCTACGCTGACAGATCATAGCAGTCATAGCAGTCATAGCAGTCGTAGCAGAGTTATAGCGGCTATAGCAGTTTGCACGAGAAAGGTGTTTTGAATATGAGTCAGTTTGTGTGAAGATAAATTGACGGGGACATGATTTAGTGAGTATGTAACTCGAAAGGGAGTACACAGATTCGGTGCACTTCAGGCACACGTGTCGGTCCGTGAGAAAGTCAAGTTTGGTTGTTCTAGAAGAAAAGGTACAGTTACATTTGAGGACCAAAGTTACATGTGGAGGTTCATCTTCGATGATGAAAGAATACGTGGAAAGCGAAAGAAGTCCGCAGTCATTTTTGAATGGAAGTATTGACAGTACCGTCATTTCAGCGGACAAACTTTAACCGCGTACTATTTCTTTTCTAGCGGCTGTCTGATTGGTGTAAATAATTATGTGCATTCGACGGTGGGATTTTGTTAATGAAAAAGTAGTGTACGAATTGACCACGCTAGTTGTAGTACGGTGTGATCAACTGTAGGCTCACTTATATATAGGACTTAGATTACTTTAGGAAAAGTAGGATTGTTGTGTAGGAAAAACTGCGAAGCAGTTTTTGGGTGTGTTTTAATTATAAGATCATTGTGATCTTTTGGCAGAACTTTGTGAAATTCTGCATGTGGTTTCTTTGGTGTATATTTTATATTGTGGCAAATTTGCAGACTTAGGGTGTGTCTAGTTTGCTTGGGGCTTCATTGTGAAGTTGGTTGTTTGTGGGATTTCGTGAGAGTTTCCTCTTTGCACAATTGATTATCATGGCAACTGCCGGTGCTTCTTCATCTTCTTCAGTGGCACCAGCTGCCTCAAATCAACATTAGCTTTATCCTATAGTCTAAGACGAGTGCTCAGATATATACAGTGCGATAACTAATTAAAATTATGTACGTAGAAAAACTCATTTAACTGATAGAACTGACTTCTTGTAGCATGTATTCAGTTGTACAATAAATAATGCACGAAACAAATGATGTGAACATTTGTTTCAACAACTTATATTAAAAGCTGATTAGACCAGAAGGCCATAGTTTGAGCCGACATCGCGGAATAAGTTTTTTGGCGGCTTTCGGTTTGCGCCTCACCAATTGGCACGTGGCCTTACTGTATTGGCTTGCGGCAATATCAAAGCGCACAAGAACAAGTCCCGATATGACTAGCATCCACTTTGTGGCCATGTCATACAGTGGCTATATAGAAAGTACTTTTCCACCTTTACCATAATGTTTCGCAAACTCATTTGATAAGTGGCGTACTTCAGTAGAAAGGGGTTTAGAGAGGGGATTGGGAATAAGACAATTATTAGGTAGACCCCTCTCTCTCAAAGAGCACCTATACAAAAGGTCAACTTTGACCATCAATAACTAACTGCTCAGAGAAGCAAATTAAGTGATTCTTGTTGTAGCAAACTTAAAATAGTCTTCTCTTCGCAAGGGTGAAATTAGTTCAGGCTGGTGACTATCAAGGTGATAGTCAGTCTTCGTCAAACTCAAAAGGGTGAGGGTTATCCTAAAGGCTTATAGTGAGTTGCCTGCTTTGAGGACCAATAGAGGTCTCACATTTGCAGGTTATGGGCCAATTGTAATTTTGTGACCTCCATTGGTCCACAAAATGTGTAGCTTATATGAAGCCTCTAGGATAATATTGCAATTTTGTGTCCTCCATTGGACTATATAATTCAAGAAGCCTCTAGATAGTTTTTAACTAACCCACTTTCAGCCACAACAACTTTTGCCCAAGAAGATAATTTGAAAATCTGACTACATCCCTCTGTACTCTCAACTCCCTTGGGTCTATAGAAAAAAAAATCAGCCGAAAAAATAGCTAATTAGCTGATTAGTTACGGGGTGGCAAAAAATGCAAATTTATACAAACTCTCAATGAGAGAGATGACTGTCTACAAAAGTTTCTAAGTCCTAAACCCTTCTCACAACCCCTATCTACCATAGTACGATCCAATTTAACCAATGTACAGTGCATATAGTACTACAGCCGATGTACTTTCTATACGGCCTGTGTATGAAAAGGCTATTAAGTGGACGCGTGTCTATTTTTAAATGGCCCTTATGTTCACCGGAAATCTCGTGACCCAATGTTATCTCTCCACGTATCGCTAGGTCACACCACGTCCGAAAACCAGCAAAGTGATCATTCTGGGATTTCGGCAGCGATATGTTTCGTCGGATCGTAAACTGAGATTTAGATTAGCCAACGAAACAAATGCTCGATTCATTTGTTTCGTGCAAGATCACGTTTGCACAATATATTAGTTAGTTCTATGTTCTTTCATCTGTCATTCTGTTAATTGGATTTAGGATCATACAACAGTTTAATTACTTATCACTTTAGACCGGTTAGAGGTGACGGCTACGCCTCGTTTTGCCGATCAGAGGTTCGAGTCCTACCAGACTCAACCTTTTGTTAAGAGTGACTTATGTCACTCTTTAGTCGTGCTTATGGAGCTGAGGCAACCATGGCTCCACTACTCTCTCTCTCCTTCGATGACTTCAACAAGTATAGGGGCTAGAGAGACAAGGTGGAGGCAGACCATCTTGACTTTTTTTGTCATTTTCCGCTAATATTTGTAGACCTAGAAAATGCCCTATAAATTGTTGAAATTGGAAATCTTTACTCAGTAGATAGAGCTGTGAGGAGGAATTAAGAACTTAGAATATTTTGGGAAATGAAAACCTGTAATACTTACCTCAAATAGTGTTACAGTAACAGAAGACTAATATAGTGGATTGTACGGCCTGCTGGACACGCGTCGGCAAGAAAAGGGTGTTGCAAGTTTTACGGAGTAGCGCCGATGACTAGTTACACGTGTCAAGAGATTAACGAGCGGATTGATGTAATCCGACGAAAGGAATGCAAACCACATATCTAGAAAATTATGGTACGGTCAACCATTATGGGCTGTTGATTGACATCGAATTGACGGACGTGATTCAGAAGGGACCACAAATGACGAAGCACACTTGGACAGTATTAAGTGCTTCGTACTACACGACAACAGTCATCCGAATACTATGGACCACTGCTGACTAAGCGCTAGGAAAATTTAATGTACGGCCTTCTATTTGTAAATATTTGGAAACAAGGTTTTGTAGTTTAGCTAATTTAAAAAATTGTCGCATTATTCCGATTCAGAGAAAAGGCAAAATTAGGTTTTGGAAGTACTCTTAGAATAGTAATTACATTTTTAGTATTTTGTTGTAGCATAGAATAGTACTGTAGTACAGTCACTTAAATTAGTTTGACCAGTAGAGACTCACTGTGAGTATATAGTTTAGGACTTAAACGAATTGTGATTATCCAAGTCTTGGGATATTAATCTACTAAGGCAGTTTTTGTGAATCTGCAGTGTGAATATTTTATGGTTGGCTGGATCAATTGAGTTGAATCTTTGTAGAGTGATTCTACACTGTACTTACTATTGTTATGCAGAATTTGAGTCTCCATAGATCACAGAGTTGCATTCTATCACATCTTCAAGTTGGCTATTGAGTAGGGTGCTTGTTAGCTTCTGCTTTAAATGTCTACTTCCACTACTACTGCTTCAGGTTCTCCTCTTGCTACTGTGGTTGTAGAACAACAAGTTATGGGCCTTTCATCAAGAATTCCCATATTCAATGGCCAAAAGTGTGCATACTGGGCGGCGATGGTTGAATCCACGTTAGAAAATGCTGATCTATAGGGGGTCTTGGATGGTACCTTAGATTAAACAGATACGAGCTGGGCGAAAAAAAACTCACCACGCAAAACAATTTGATTCTGTGCATCTCCGAGAATTTGGTCATGTCTCGGCTCAAAATGAAGAAAGCAAAAGAAATCAGGGAATCACTAAAAACTACTTTTGAAAAATCTAATGTCCAGGAGGAACTTCAGGTGGCTGGACAAATCTAGGACTATAAATACTCCTGGGGGAGTATGGTGGAATATTGTGATAACTTTCGTGCTCTGATTGATGCACATTCGTCTGCTACTAGCTCATTTCCTGAGCTCCAGTAGGCAGCTTTACTTGTTAGAGGAATCCCCAGAAATATGAAAGGAGTTTCTGTCCAGCTGAAAACTCATGATAAATCTAGCTGGACTTTTTAGTTAGTATACAATCTGATCTTAGAAGAAGAAGCAACTAATAAAATACTTCATGGAGATAGAAAGGTAGAAGCTTTGAACACAGATTTTGACAGGAAAACTTTACTTATTCAGAACATAAATCAGGATAGGAGTCAGAGTGTGAATCAGTATAACAATAGACAAAATAGACAGGCTACTACCTTCTTTTATTGCTCTCGAAAGGGACATGGATACAAGTACTGTTTGAAGCTGAAAAAAGCAAATGAAACAGGCCTATATCGTCCAGGCTAGCAGCATAGCCCATATCATAAGGGCTTTTCTTGGAACTCTTCTCGGGGAACAGCTCTCTTCTCAGGTTTTGCACCTGAAGAGGATGATCCATTCTCTTATGTTGAAGGTGAAGAAGCAGAATTATTCGCAATGGCGGCAACTATGGAAGGTCAAAATGATACAGGATGGATCATGGATACTGGAGCTTCGGCACACATGTGTTGGAACAAGTCCAGTTTTTCCAACCTCAAAGCGACAACTCCCAAAACCATCTACTATGCCTGCGGCATGAGTGTGCAAACTTCAGCATAGGGTGATGTATCTTTAATGGTAGATGTGAGGGGAAAGTCGATAGAAAGAACTCTCCATAATGTGTTATATGTATCTGAGTTCGTAAAGAATCTATTTTATATTTTTTTGGTAGAGAGCAAAGGCTTTGATGTAATTCTCAAAGGAGGTAGACAGGTTATTAGCAAGTTTGGTAAAATTGCAGTGACAGGAACTAGAGATGCAAGCAAGATGTATAAGAAGGATATGGATGAATATAAAGAAAATGATGTTCTCTATTATGTATCATGTGTCAATGAACTATGGCATAAGAGATTAGGCCATAGGAATTATGATAGCTTATAAAAGATGGTAAATTCAGGAAAGATTGAAGGTGTTTCTCTTACTTCTCTTCCTGTGAAATCATGTGATGGATGCTCACTTGGAAAGATCCATAGATTATCTTTTCCACAGCAATCTGACCACAGATTGGACAAAGTTCTACAACTTATCCACTCGGACGTTCTCGGTCCATCACAAGTTCCATCAGCTGGAGGTGTCTACTATATGGTTACATTCACTGATGACTACCCGAGGTTCACAAGAGTCTACTTCATCCAGCACAAGAGTGAAGTGTTTACTCTCTTCAAGCACTACAAGGCATGGGTAGAAAAGCTGCACGGAGTTTCGATCTTGGCGCTAAGATCTGACAACGAAGGAGAATATACTTCAAAGAAGTTCGAACAGTTTCTCCTCCAGGAAGGTATCAGTCATAACTTGACAGTTCCGTACACACCGGAACAGAATGGTGTTTCTGAACGACGAAATAAAACTGTCACAGAAAGTGCTAGATCTATGCTTGCAAAGAAAGGTTTAGATTTGAAATTCTGGGCTGTAGCACTCAATTGTACAGACTATATTAAAAACAGAGTTGCATCTAGATCGGTTAAGACTACACCTTATGAACTATGGACAGGATGTTAGTCACTTTAGAGTATTTGGCTGCAAATGTTTTGTCTTACACACATTGCAGACTAGATGGAAAATGGAAGCAAAGGGCTTACTTGGAATCTTTGTGGGATATGATGATAATGCAAAGGGTTATAGAGTATATTTCTTAGAGAATAAGAAAGTCATTGTATGTATAAATATACAGTTGAAGGATGAACAAGTTTTGGTTGACCTGTTCACAAACACATTAAGTGAACAAATAGGAAAGGTACAAGAGTATATGATCTTTCAGCATACTCACCCTGTTTATTTTAAGTCACAGTCACCGGCTACAACTACATCTCCATAGATCCCTCTACCAAATGCAGCACGTGCTACAAAACCAGATTCGGCACCAACATCTACACCGCTTCCTACACATGTGGAATCAGCAAATCCAGATCCAATTTCGGCACCTACAATAGCTCAAAACAGGAAAACTGTTGTTTTGAAAACCTTAAGTTCTCTCTATATCTTGATGCTATGTTGCCATGCTGCGCTTAGTTTGACATCGCAGCTAGAAACCTTGAGCACTCTACACTTGTTGCTGTGCTGCTATGGTGCTCTGATCTGACATCGCAGCTGCGCTGCTCTAATATCACAGCTGCGCTGACAGATCATAGCAGTCATAGCAGTCATAGCAGTCATAGCAGTCATAGCAGTCATAGCAGTCATAGTAGTCATAGCAGTCTGCGCAAGAAAGGTGTTCTGAATATGAGTCAGTTTGTGTGAAGATAAATTGACGGGGACATGATTTAGTGAGTTTGTAACTCGAAAGGGAGTACACAGATTCGGTGCACTTTAGGCACACGTGTCGGTCCGTGAGAAAGTCAAGTTTGGTTGTTCTAGAAGAAAAGGTACAGTTACATTTGAGGACCAAATTTATACGTGGAGGTTCATCTTCGGTGATGAAAGAATACGTGGAAAGCGGACGAAGTCCGCCGTCATTTTTGGAAGAGAAGTATTGACTGTACCGTCATTTCAGCGGACGAACTTTAACCGCGTACTATTTCATTTCTAGCTGCAGTCTGATTGGTGGAAATAATTATGTGCATTCGACGGTGGGATTTTTGTTAATAAAGAGTAGTGTACCATTTGACCACCACATGTGCGGCAACCGGGCTTACTTCAAAACGCTTACTCCAATTCCCACTCGTCACATTTATTACGCAGATGACAGCGGTGTGGAGGCTACGGCAAAGGGAAGCGTGGAGTTAGTATGTGACATCAATGGTCAGATTGTAAAGAGAACCTTGCATGATGTTCTCTATATCCCAAAGTTTACAAAAAATTTGTTTTCCACTTCGGTAGCAGAAATGAAAGGTTTTGAAATTTTACAAAAGAATGGGAAAAAGGTAGTAAGCAAAGATGGGAAGGTAGCTTTGGTAGGAACTAGAGGCCCAAACTTGTTGTACCGGATGGACTTGGCTAATGAAATTGTCTTTGCATACTCTAGTGTCCTTCCGGAAAATGTTTTGTGGCATAAGAGGCTCGGTCATGTTCATCATGAAAGGCTTGATAAAATGGTAAAGCAAAATATGATAGATGGTGTTAAATTAGGAGAAACAGATTCCCATGTATGTGATGGATGTGCTTTGGGAAAACTTCATAAGCTGCCACTACCTCAGACAACGGATAACCGGGCAACGGATTTGCTGCAAATTATTCATTCGGATGTGTGGGGGCCATGAAAAGTTCCTTCACTCAGTGGCAACCGGTTTTTGGTTACTTTTATGGATGACTTCTCAAGATATAGCAAGGTTTACTTTATGAAAGAAAAGAGTGAAGTGCTCACTCACTTCAAGCATTTTCGGGTATGGGCCGAAAAACTTCATGGGAAACCGATCCTTTCCTTTCGGTCCGACAACGGAGGGGAATATATTTCTCATGCATTTTTTGAATACTTAAAAGACAATGACATCTCTCGCCAATTTACAGTTCCTTATACTCCGGAACAGAATGGAGTATCCGAAAGACTCAACCGAACTCTAACAGAAAGTGCAAAATCTATGTTACTAGATAAATGAATAGATTTCAAATTTTGGGGTGAAGCTTTCTCATGTGCGTCGTATATTAGAAATAGAATAGAGACTAGAGCAGTAAAAGGGAAAACACCATATGAAGTGTGGACCGGAAGAAAACCAAATGTTAGTCACTTCCGAGTTTTTGGGAGTAAATGTTTTATTTTGGATAATCTCCCTATTTCTAAGCTTAGTCCAAAATCAATTCCAGGAATTTTTATGGGTTATGATGATGAATCCGTGGGCTATAGAGTATTTAATAGGGATAGGAATACTCTTCAGACTGCTAGAAATATTCAGGTTAAAGAAGAGAGCAGATCGGTAGATGTTTTTGGTATGACAGATTTTGAAAAAGATTCCAAAATCAAAGAATATGTTATTTTTGAAAGTGTTCCTCTCGCTTCTTCTAGTCCCACTTTGGACCCTCCGGCTGGTCTCCTTGTGGAGAATCATCCTCCTCCTCCACCACCTCCTCCTCGGCGGCAACCTACGGATCCTACAATTCCAGCCTCAGATTTTCCGGGGGGAAAAAGGCAAAGCAGCAGGCTGCGACACTGCGAAGCTGCGCTATTTTCTGTCGGATCAGTGGATCTGACTGAAAACTGCGACGCTGCGAAACTGCGAAGCTGCGATGCTGCGAAGCTGGAAAGCTGCGACGCTGCGAAGCTGGAAAACTGCGACGCTGCGAAATTGCGAAGCTGCGATGCTGCGAAGCTGCAAAGCTGCGACGCTGCGAAATTGCGAAATTGCGAAGCTGCAAAACTGCTCTATTATCTGCCAGCATGATGGAACCGGTCACAATATAAGAAGCTTTTTCAGCTCCGGAAAAAGATCAATGGATCGCTGCAGCTAACGATGAAATGCGATCGATAATGGAGGCTCAAACTTGGGAGCTTGTGGAGCTTCCACCAGACCGAAAAGCCATCGGCTGTAAGTGGGTCTTCAAAGTAAAGCTGAATCCAGATAACTCTATTGAAAGATATAAGGCTACGCTTGTTGCTATAGGCTATAGTCAGAAGGAGGGAATTGACTATGAAGAGACTTTTTCTCCGGTTGTCCGATTTCCAACTGTTAGAATTTTGTTATCCTTAGCGGCCATTGAGAATATGGAACTACATCAAATGGATGTTAAGACAACTTTCTTGCATGGAGATTTAGAGGAAGTAATTTATATGAAGCAGCCTGAAAGGTATGAAGAGACTGGAAAAGAAAATCTGGTCTGTAAACTGTTGAAATCCCTGTATGGTTTGAAGCAAGCTCCACGTCAGTGGAACCTAAAACTAGATGAGTTTCTTACCAGTCTAGGATTCGTCAGGATTAGCTCAGATCACTTAGTCTATGTTATGGAAGGGAAAGATGGGATTATGTACATTGCGGTATATGTAGATGATTTGCTGTTGTTAAGCAAGTCATTAAATGAAATTAACAAAATAAAGGCAGCCTTAAATTCAAGATTTGAGATGTAGGACTTAGGTGAGGCAAAGTATATTCTTGGAATTCATGTAGAAAGGGATAGAGATAGGAGAACAATCCATCTAACGCAACGTGAAGCGATACGAAATGTGCTTGAAAAGTTTGGCATGGCTGAGGCAAACGGAAGTGCCACTCCCATGGAATTTAAGCAAAAAGTGGAAGGCATGGAGACCGATGGAGGAATCATTTTTGACGATACCTTGGAGTCAGGGGAGGCAGATTTTATGGCCACCATTCCATACCAACAGATTGTTGGTAGCCTAATTTACTTCATGAACTGCACAAGGCCGGATATTGCGGCAGCAGTTGGCGCTTTGAGTCGAAGTTTGCAGAATCCAAGGAAAACAGATTGGGAGGCCGCAAAGAGGGTTCTTCGGTACCTTGTAGGAACACGGAATCTTAGACTTGCTCTCGGTGGAGAAGAAGTCAAAATTCAGACATGGAGCGATGTTAGCTATCGAGACATGCCAAGCCGCCGTTCCACCACTGGATTCATTTTGAAGATTGGAACTGGAACATGCTGCTGGAGCAACAAGCTTCAAAAGGTAATAGCTCAGTCTACAATGGAGGCTGAATATATGGCAGCAATCTCAGCTGTCAAGGAGTTACTATGGGTGAAGTCGCTCCTCTAAGAACTTCATTTTATGTAATCCAGACCTCAAATAGTGTGGTGTGACAACCAAGCAGCTATTGCGATTGCATCCAACCCGAGTCATCACTTCAAAAGCAAGCACATTGACATCAAGCTGCATTTTGTAAGAGAGAAGGTGATGAACATAATTTTAAAGCTAAGTTATCTTCTGGATGAGAAGATGGTAGCAGATATGATGACTAAGTCTTTACCTGCTCCTAAGTTGAATTTCTCTAGAGAGGAATGTGGACTCAGTGGCTAAGAGAGTCTAAAGGTTTAGGGGAGTGTTGTTTTGGAAACCTTAAGTTCTCTCTATATCTTGCTGCTATGTTGCCATGCTGCGCTAAGTTTGAGATCGCAGCTAGAAACCTTGAGCACTCTACACTTGTTGCTGTGCTGCTATGTTGCTCTGATCTGACATCGCAGCTGCGCTGCTCTAATATCACAGCTGCGCTGACAGATCATAGCAGTCATAGCAGTCATAGCAGTCATAGCAGTCATAGCAGTCATAGCAGTCATAGTAGTCATAGCAGTCTGCGCAAGAAAGGTGTTCTGAATATGAGTCAGTTTGTGTGAAGATAAATTGACAGGGACATGATTTAGTGAGTTTGTAACTCGAAAGGGAGTACACAGATTCGGTGCACTTTAGGCACACGTGTCGGTCTGTGAGAAAGTTAAGTTTGGTTGTTCTAGAAGAAAAGGTAGAGTTACATTTGAGGACCAAATTTATACGTGGAGGTTCATCTTCGGTGATGAAAGAATACGTGGAAAGCGGACGAAGTCCGCCGTCATTTTTGGAAGAGAAGTATTGACTGTACCGTCATTTCAGCGGACGAACTTTAACCGCGTACTATTTCATTTTTAGCTGCAGTCTGATTGGTGGAAATAATTATGTGCATTCGACGGTGGGATTTTTGTTAATGAAGAGTAGTGTACTATTTTACCACGCTATTTGTAGTACGGTGTGATCAATCGTAGGCTCACTTGTATATATAGGACTTAGATTACTTTAAGAAAAGTAGGATTGTTGTGTAGGAAAAACTGCGAAGCAGTTTTATGGTGTGGTTGAATTATAAGATCATTGTGATCTTTTGGCAGAACTTTGTGAAATTCTGCATGTGGTTTCTTTGGTGTATATTTTATATTGTGGCGAATTTGCAGACCTATGGTGTGTCTGGTTTGTTTGGAGCTTCATTGTGAAGTTGGTTGTTTGTGGGATTTCGTGAGAGTTTCCTCTTTGCACAATTGATTATCATGGCAACTGCCGGTGCTTCTTCATCTTCTTCAGTGGCACCAGCTGCCTCAAATCAACAAAAATAAATAGCAGGTTGCCGACAATTTCAACGTCAGAATTTATGGGGGGAAGAATCCCAGCAGCCCTCTGCAAGCAAGCTCACATTTTGCTTTCTCCGCAGCTAAAACAAAACCGTTAACAATTCAAGAAGCCTTCTCATCACCTGAGAGAAGTCACTGGATTGAAGCGGTAAACAAAGAAATGAAGTACATCATGGAGGCGCAGACGTGGGAGCTGGTGGATCTTCCTCCGGGCATGAAAGCCATTGGCAACAAATGGGTGTTCAAAGTGAAACTCAACCTGGACAACACCATCGAAAGGTACAAGGCCATACTTGTGGCCAAAGGTTACAATCAAAAATAAGGTTTTGATTTTGAGGAAACCTTCTCTCTAGTTGTCGGATTTCCCACTGTTACAATCTTACTAAGTTTGGTTGCTATAGAAAACATGGAAGTCCACCAGATGGACGTTAAGAGTGCTTTCCTGCATGGAGAGTTAGAAGAAATCATTTAAATAAAATAACCTGAGATGTATGCAGAGAAAAGGAAAGAAAACTGAGTCTGTAAACTAATAAAATCTTTGTATGGGCTTAAACAAGCCCCCAAACAATGGAACTTAAAAATAGATGAATTTCTTACTAGACTAGGATTTCAAAGGATTAGTTCAGATCACTCACGGTATTAACTGCAAGGGGAGGATTGGATTCTTTATATTGCTGTATATGTGGATGACATGCTTTTACTAAGCAAGTCTATGGATGAGATAAATCGAATTAAAGCCGCTTTAAGGTCAAGGTTCGAGATGAAGGACCTTGGTGAATCTAAGTATATCTTAGGAATACAGGTAGAGAGTGACAAAATCAAAACACTCATTATGTTAACCCAAAAAGAAGGAATAAGTAATATGCAAGAAAAATTTGAAATGAAAGATGTAAAAGGATCTGTAACTCCCATGGAATCAGACAAAAGCTTGATGGAAGTGAATGAGACTTAGGCATAATAGTTAGTGAGAGCCTAGAGTTAGGGGAGGAAGAGTTTATGGCTTCAAAGCCGTATAGAGAGGTAGTGGGAAGTCTCATATACTTCATGAATTGTACGAGACCCGACATTGCAGCAGCTATAGGAGTCCTAAGTAGAAGTCTACTGAATCCTAAGAGGGCAGACTGGGAAGCTGCAAAAAGAGTTTTGGTTTTGAGATACCTTGCAGGGACTCGAGATCTTAAGCTGATACTCGGACGAGGAGAAGTGAAAATACAGACTTGGAGTGACGCCAGCTTTAGGGATATCCCAAGCCGAAATTCCACAACCGGCTTCATCCTTAAGATCGGAGATGGAACTTGCTGCTGGAGAACCAAGCAGCAAAAGGTTTCAGCATAGTCTACAATAGAGTCAGAGTACATGGCAGCAGCCTCTGCACTCAAAGAACTCCTATGGGTTAAGTCCTTTTTGCAGGAACTTGGATACATGCAGACAAGTCCACAGATGATTTGGTGTGACAACCAGGCAGCCATTGCTATTGCTACTAACCCGAGTCATCATTTTAAGAGCAAGCACATGGATGTCTGACTTCATTTTGTGAGAGAAAATGTGCTTGCAAGAGTTTTAAAATTGTGTTATTTACCAATTGAGAAAATGGTTGCTGACATGCTAACCAAACCCCTTCCTGCTCCTAAGTTGGAGTTTGAAGAAAGGCTATTGGGCTGAGATAGTGACTTAGTCTAAAGATTTAGGGGAGTGTTAAAATTGGAAATCTTTACTCAGTAGATAGAGCGGTGAGGAGGAATTAAGAACTGAGAATATTTTGGGAAATGAAAACGTGTAATACTTACCTCAAATAGTGTTTTAGTAACAGAAGACTAAGATAGTGGACTGTACGGCTGAACACGCGTCAGCAGGAAAAGGGTGTTGCATGTTTTACAGAGTAGTGTCGCTGACCAATTACACGTGTCAGGAGATTAACGAGTGGATTGATGAAATCTGACGAAAGAAATGCAAACCACATATCTAGAAAAGTATGGTACAGTCAGCCAAGAAGGGTTGTTGATTGACATCTAATTAACGGACGCGATTCAAAAGGGACCACGATTGACGAAGCACACTTGGACGGTATCAGGTGTTTTGTACTACACGACAATAGTTATCCGAATACTATGGACCACTGATGACTAAGCGCTAAGAAAATTTAATGTACGGCCTTCTATTTGTAAATATCTCGAAACAAGGTTTTGTAGTTTAGCTAATTTAAAATAGTGTCGCACTTTTCAGATTTAGAGAAAAGGCAAAATTAGGTTTTGGAAGACTCTTAGAATAGTACGTACAAATTTAGTATTTTGTCATAGGATAGAACAGTATTGTAGTATAGTCACTTAAATTAGTGTGACCAGTAGATACTCACTGTGAGTTTATAGTTTAGGACTTAGACAAATTATGATTATCTAAGTCTTGGGACATTAATTTACTAAGGCAGTTTTTGTGAATATGAAGTGTGAATATCCTATGGTTGGCTAAATCAATTGAGTTTAATCTTTGTAGAGTGATTTTACACTGTGCTTACTACTGTTATGCAAAATTTGAGTCTGCATAGATCACTAAGTTGCATTCTATCACATCTTGAAGTTGGCTGTTGAGTAGGGTGCTTGTTAGCTTCTGCTTAAAATGTCTACTTCCACTACTACTGCTTCAGGCTCTCCTCCTGCTACTATGGTTGTAGAAAAACATAAATCTAGTAATTTCAACACTCCACTTATTTTCTAGTGTAATTTCAGTTTAAAGCCACAATTTTCTTTGCATTATTATAACTTGGGAGAAGGCACCAGTTTTTTCACCATATTAGCCACCATTTTCTCATTAGATCTATATATAAGATTCACAATCTTATTGTAAAATTTTTCTCTTACAAAACTCAATCTTATGTCCATATACTTAGCGTTGAAATGATGTTTTGAATTAGTTGCAATTGCAATGGCAACTTAATTATGACAAAACACTTCATGTACCCCCTTCTTCATATACCCCAGTTATTGTAACAAGGACTTGACCCACATCAACTTTTTCAAAGCAAAACATAAGGCTATGTACTCAGCCTCCATAGTGGACTGAGCAACCACCTTTTGTTGCTTGCTTCTCTGAGAGCAAGCACCTTCCCCCACATACAACACATACCCAGAAGTGCATCTTCTCATAGGTGCATCCCCATAACTGGTATCACTCCAAGTATTGATATCGGTGTTTTTCCCTCCAAAATGCAATCAAAACTCTCTGGTTCCTACCACATATATCATGACTCTCTTGGCTGCCTCCCAATCTTTCTTCCTATGATCGTTAAGACTCCTACTGTTGCCGCTATGGCTGACCTTGTATAGTTCATAAAGTAAAACAAACTTTGTACGACCTGTCTATAAAGAATAGACTTCATAAATTCTCTCTCTTATAGACACATCTGATCATCTATGATCATCACTTCTTTTATACTCACATCACTTACTTTTTGCAAGTCCATGTGAGTGGTACAATTGTTAGCATTTTCTATCTGGAATTTCTCAAGCATATTACCTATTGCTTCTTTTTGAGTAAGTCTGATAATATTTTTTCCCCCTATCTCTCTCCATTTGAATTTCAAAATTATATCTTGCCTCCCCTAAATCCTTCATGTCAAAATTGCTTCTAAGATCCCTTTTTAACTTATTGATCTTTTCCAAAGACTTACTGAACACAAGCAGATCATCCATATAAATTGCAATAAAAATGACACCATTCTTATCTTCAAACATATAGATAGAATGGTCAGAGGTGATCCAGATATATCCCAAACCCGTGAGAAACTCATCTAGTTTCTTATTCCACTGTCAGAGAGCCTGCTTTAGTCTATATAACGACTTTATGAGCCTGCACACTTTGCTCTCTTCTCCTTCCTCCACGAACCCCTCAGGTTGCCGCATGAAAATTTCTTCCTCTAACTCACCATTAAGGAAGGCAGTCTTAATATCCATCTGGTGTATTTCCATGTCTTTCGCTACTGCCTGACTTAGGAGAATCCTTACTGATGGGGACTGAACAACTAGAGCAAGTCTCCTCATTGTCAATTCCATCCTTTTAGGTGAACCCCTTTGCTACCAATCGAGCCTTATATCTGTGAATGGTATTTTCAAGGTTCAGTTTTAGTTTAAACACCCATTTAGAGCCAATCGATTTTATGTGGAGAGAACAGTCCGCTAGTTCCTAATTATTTACTTCCATGATAGAGGCCATCATATCATTTATGGCTCTAATCTATCTTTCTTTATCCGAACTGTTCACTGCCTCCGAGTATGATTAAGGCTCATCTGGGAGAGATAGCTTAGTTACCTTTTGAGCGGCCTATTTTTCTTATATCCTTTTGCTCCTTTTTCTCCCTCCCTCAAACTTTGAAACTGGGATGGAGGGAAGTCTTCGATTTCTCCTTACTATCTCATCAGCTCCTTTATCTATAGAAGTTGGTTCTGGTTCCTCATCTTCTGTCTCCTTGAAGTTAATAGGAATATGTGAGATTTCCAATGGATCTTTTATATCTTGTATCTCTTATGGATCTGTAATCAGTGTTCCACTTATGCCTTTTTCGGGAACGACCGAGTTCTCCTCACTTTTAGACTCAAATCTGATTCTTATCTTCTTGGTATATTTGAAGGGGTCAAATGACTTTCCTTCATCCATAACAACTATGTGATTGACCAAAATGATATCTTTCTTTGCTAAGTCATAGACTTTATATCCTTTGACATCATCATCATATCCTACAAAGTATCTAGGTTTTCCCTTAGCATCTAGTTTCTAGTTTTTCCTATCTGTTTCAAGGTTAAAAACTTGGATACCTAATACTTTAAGGTGAGGGACATTTGGTTTCCTTCCAACCCATCTCTCATAAGGTGTCATTCCTTTTACGGCTGAGGTAAGGACTTTATTCTTAATGTAGTTTGAATGGTTCTTGGCTTCTGCCCAAAATCTCTTTCCTATTTTCTTGTCGGCCAACATACTGCATACACTATCTCCTAGTGTTCGGTTCAACCTCTCAGCTACCTCATTTTCTTTCAGGTTATATGGTACATTTTTCTGGTGTTGAACTCCTTTATCTCAAGTATTCTTCAAACTAGTTAGAGGTATATTCTCCCCCATTATCACTCTTTATTTTCTTAATGAGGGTTCCATGCAACTTCTCACTCCAGGTTTTATATTCTTTAAAGTAAGTTGGTGTTTCAGACTTTGGTTTAAGGAAGTAGACTTTAGAGTATCTAGACCAGTCATCGGTTATTATCAACATAAATCTTTTTTCTCCCACCGGAGGTACTTTTGCAGGTCCCCAGATATTTATGTGGACCAAATCTAGTACTTTCTCACCCCTATATGTGGCGGCTTTGGGAAAAGGGAGTATCTAAGCCTTACCTTCAGCACAGCCACTACAATCATCTATCATTTCATTATCCCCAAACTGAATGCCTTCTACAACATGAAGCTTTTTTATTTCCCTCAGCCTATCAAAATGCACATGCCCCAACCGCTTATGCTAAATCATCAACTTTGGATCACCAACATAGTAAGTATTCTTCATTTCATTACTCAGGTCAAGCCTAGACATTCTTTGGCTATCCACTAAGACTTTCAGATATACCCGTAGAAATTATTGGTTAATTTTAGTATTTTCTAGGTGGAAAATTAAAGGCAGAAAAGAAGCCCAGGCAGTCTACTTCTAACTCCCTCTTCACCTCCCACACTTGTCGCAGCCACTAAAAATTGAAGAGGAAGCTAAAGCCATGGCTTTCTATGTTGCTTAAGAGATTAAGAGACATGTGGTAGATTTTAGTAGATTTACCAAAATATACTTGACAGACCTATGATAGCTGCCATTCGTCAAGTCTGAAATAGACGGTAGCTTTATCCTAAAGTTTAGGATCAGTGCTCAGACATATAGGGTTTGACAAATATATAAACTGTGAAGCGTGAACTTATTCATTTAACTAAAACTATAGACATCGCGTATGGATATAGGTTTATAAATTAAGGAGTACCGTCTGGTTTCGAAACAGATACCGCGCATTTTGTTTTGACAGGGAAACAAATATCGCGCAACAATTTATGACGGCTACGATTAAAACCAGGCTTTGATCGGACGGCTGCGAAGGATGTCGAGATCGGAGAATAAGATTTTGACGGTTTTCGGTCATCGCCACATCGATTACACCTGGCACGACCACATTAGATTACGCCATCTCGAGGGATTACAGGAACTAATCCATATATGACATCTGTGGATTGGTTGGCCATGTCGTACAATGGTTATACAGACATTACACTGGCATCTGTACCTTTCTGTACAACACAGTATTTTGATTAGTGGCGTACTTCAATAGATAGAGTTTAAGAGAGAGATAAACTTAGGAAAACTTAGTAGATACGACCCTCTCTTCAGAAAGCCTCTATACAAAAGGTGAACTTTGACCCTCTATAACCTACTACTTAGGGGAGCAAATTCAGATATTCTTTTTGCTATCCACTCACGGGAGTCTTCTCTTCATAGGGGTGGAGGTGGTCAAAGTTTTTTTCTACCATGGTGGCAGTTATTTTTGTTGAAACACAAAGGGGTCAAGGTTATCGTAGAGGCTTCGTGTGAGCTGATTACTCTGAGGGCCAATGGAGGTCTCAGAGTTGTAGGTTATCGGCCCACCCTCTATGGTGCCCATCTTTAATGGAAGTGGCTTTATATACTAAGAGTGTGATGAAAGGAGCTCTATGTGAGAAAAGGTTTTAGGGAAAAATGAACGCACGAGTGAGGTGTCCACCCAATCTTGGCATCCCTCAATGGTTTGGAGGAAGTATATTCACTAGAGATGCAGATCCATATTCAATAGAGGTGACAAAAGAAGAGGAGGTGGTGGACAAAGGAAAGGAGAAAAATATAATCACACCGATAGGAACCAATTTGGCATTTATATCACCTTTTCCGAGGAACGAGGAGAATGATACCGATACTTTGGACTACAGCAATATGGCAGCAAAGCACTTTATCCTCCGCCATCTTACTCAAGGGCTTTTATCTCCTCATTTGTAGGTAGAGAGGGCATCCGATCTTTGGGTGGCTCTCATAAAGATGTACCAAAGTGGTACGATTCAACAACAGCAGTTGGGTGATCAAAAAGTTAACGCATATGTATATAAGGGGGGGGAAGACGTTAGATTTTTTTAATGAGCTCGCTACACTTTTCATCGAGGTAGAGAGTGCTGGATAGGTTGAAACTAAAAAAATGAAGGTTAACTGCTTGCTCATGAAGTTACTAGATGAATTCGAGAACATAGTCAACCGTGTGCAAAACTTGCTTGACTCAAGGTGGATATGGAATTCAGTGGTAGGGATGATTCTCGTTCGAGAGAACACGATTGAGATCTAAAGGGGGGGAAAGAGTGGGCAAGCCTTGGCAGCTGGGACCGAGTGGAGGAACAACGATTCAAGGAAACCGGTAGAAAGTTATGGAGGGGGGAGGCAAAAAAATCAGACCGAGGAGTTTGGACCAAGGGCTCCCAAGGGTTTGTATCATTTTTGTAAGAAACCAGGGCACTATATGGTGGAGTGCGCTAAGCTAACCGAACTTTGGTTAAAGGAGAGGCAAATCAGTGGACCTCTTAGAGGAAAGAAAAAGGCTCTTCTGACTTAGGTACATGAGGAGGAATCTGAGGACGATGACGGTGAGCTCTTCCTGGATGAGGAGTTGGAGACAAAGACAGAAATTCCTTGAAAGTAGAAGTGTGCTTTTGGAGGTTAGAAAGGTGAAGGAGGTTGGATTGTGGATTAAGGTGCCTCCATGCATATGTGTAATGATATACACCTGTTCACTAAGATGAGAAAGATTCCCACCGTAGAGATAAAGTATAGGGATGGGAGGGTAGTCACTACTACTATGGTAAGATCGGTAGATCTGAAAGTCTTAGTTTAGGGAAAGACATCCATAATGACATTCTTTGATGTGTTGTTTATTCCAGAGTTAAACAAAAACCTCATCTCAACGTCTGTGTTAGATGATAAGGGTTTTGAGACTAGCACTAAGAAGGGAACCTTTACTGCTAGCTTTGAGGAAGAAGTTTATTTCACTGCTGAAAAAGGTAGCCAAGGGATGTTTAGGCTGATTTTAAGCAAAGAAAAAAATAAAATTTACTATGCTGGTGTTCATGATATTATGTTGTGGCATAAGAGGCTTGGACATGTGCATTTAGATAAGTTGAAAGAAATGAAAAAGATGGGAATAGTGGAAGGAATTTAGTTCGGAGAAAGTGAAAACCTAAGTGACTATAGTGGTTATGCTCAAGGTAAAGCAAACAGATTACCCTTCCCAAAAGAAGAAACTTATAAAAGGGAAAAAGTGTTAGACTTGGTACACACTGATATTTGGGGACCGACCAAAGTGCCCTCACTCGCTGGTAAAAAGTTTATGATGACAATCACTGATGATTGGTCTCGATACTCTCAAAAGTATTTTTTGAAAAATAAATGAGAGGCCCCACAAGTTTTTAAAGAATATAAGGCATGGAGTGAGAAACTCCATGAAACCTCTATTAAGAAAGTAAGGAGTGATAATGGGAGAGTATACCTCCAATCAGTTTGAGGATTTTATGAGAGTAGATGGAGTGCAACACCAAAAGACAAGTCCTGAAAATCCTGAGCAGAATGGTGTAGCACAAAGGTTAAATAGAACTCTAAGTGATATGCTAGGAGTATGCTCTCAGATAAGAAAATAGTAAGGAGATTTTGGGCCAAAGCTTTAAACAATGCAAAATATCTCAAGAATATAGTTCTTACCTTGGAAGTAAAAGGTCAAACTCCTTATGAGAGATGGACCAGCCGAAAACCAGATTTTTCACACAACCAGAAGGTTTTCGGTACTTTTTTATTCAGCTTAGACACAGATCAGTCGAATTAGAAGTTGGATCCAAAAAGAAAACCAAGATATCTACAAGAATATGATGAAGATGTAAAAGGATATGAATTCTATGATCTCAAGAGAGAAGATATAATCCTACTAAAGCATCTAGTGGTCATGGATGAAGGGAAATCTATAGATCCCTTTAAGCATAGAAAGACAGTTAAAATTAGATTTGAATCAGAAAATTCTGATGACTTTGAGTTTCTTAACTATCCAGGTTTTCGAGAAGATGATGATCTTGCACGTTCAAATCAAATCAAAGAGGATTCAACCGTGGAACCCCTAGTGCCAACTCTAACCGAAGCGAAAGACGTGGTGGAAATAGACCTGGAATTAAGCGATAGTGGAGAAGTCCAAACTATTCGAAAGAATCCACAAGAGCCATCTATTCTGACATTAGAGTTTGAGGGCGGAAGGAGAAGCAGCAAAAGAGTGCAAGAGAAATAAGTTAACAACAAGGTAACCAAACTGTCTCATCCCGATGAACCCCAGACTTATGGTGAGCTAATGAAATATCCTGAGAGGAACCGGTGGAACACAACCATTAATGAAGAGATGCCTTCGATTATGGCAGCCTATACATGGGAATTGGTAAACTCTCCCCCTGATAGAAAGCCAATCGGATGAAAGTGGGTATTCAAATTGGAACTCAACCCGGATAACACCATTGAGCGCTACAAGGCTTGGTTAGTGGCGAAGGGATTTACCCAAAAAGAGGGAATTGACTATGAGGAGACTTTTGCTCCAATCGTCCAGTTTCCCTCAGTTCGGATACTTTTCTGTAAGGCGGCAGCAAAAGACATGGAAGTGCATTAGATAGACATCAAGATGGCCTTCCTTCATAGAAAGTGGGAAGAGGAGATTTTTATGCGACAGCCCAAAGGATTTGTGGAGCAAGGGGAGGAGATCAAGGTATGCCGATTAATCAAATCTTTGAATGGGCTGAAACAGGCGCCCCAGCAATGGAACAAGAAGCTCGATGAGTTACTTACACGCTTAGAATATATTCGGATCATCTCAAATCACTCAATTTATTTGTTTGAATATGAGGAAGGAATTATTTTTATTGCAATTTATGTTGATGATTTGCTTGTTTTAAGTAAATCTACGAATAAAATAAATAAGTTAAAAAATGATCAAAAAAGAAGATTTGAGATGAAAGATATGAGAGAAATAAGGTATATTTTGGGAATTCAGGTAGGGAGAGACAAAGATAGAAACATAATAAGATTAACTCAAAATGAGGCAATTGGAAACATGTCAAAAAAATTCCAAATGGACAAGGCTAATAGTTGTACCACTCCTATGGCTCTAAAAAAAGGAAGTGAAGGGAGTGTGGAAAAGGGAGTTATAATCTTGGATGATAAGGTACGCACGGAAGAGAAAAGATTTATGCAAACCATCCCTTATAGACAAGTAGTGGGTAGCCTAATATATTTAATGAATTGTACCTGTCTGGACATAGCCACAGCTACAGGAGTACTAAGGAAGAGTCTGAATGCTCCCACTAAGAAAGATTGGGAGGTAGCTAAAAGAGTCTTTAGATATCTCATAGGGACTAGAGATATGGTTGCATTTAGGTGGGAACAATACAGACATCACCACTTCGAGTGATGCCAGCTATGGGGATGCTCCTCTGACGAGATGCATGACAAGGTATGTATTGTATCTGGGTGATAGAGCTTGCTGCTGGAGCAGCAAGCAGTAAAAGGTCATTGCTTAGTCCACCATGGAGGCTGAGTACATAGCCTCTTGCTCCAAAACGCCCACTCGGTGATATCGGCTCCTATTGTGGTTTTTCGATCAAACCCGACTTTTAATTATAGTCATTGAAATAAATGTGCGATATATTTATTTCGTGCGTTACCTTAATCCGTACTATACATAATTGTTTATATGTGCGATGAATTTGTTCATTCCGTGAAATGAATTTCTCAACCTATGTATGTCTAAGTAATTATCACACCCTATATATCTCAACATTGGTCTTATACTATAGGACAAAGCTAACGGCTACATTGACGAACAGCAAGTTCCAAGATCAAATCATGGGCATGTCAAACCATTTGGTAAATCTATCTAGATTCTGCTACCTCTCTCTCTAGATAGCTTAGGCAGCCATGGCTTTACTCCCTCTCTAGCCTTTATTGACTACGACAAGTGTAGGGGTTGGAGAGAGGAGTTAGAGGCAAACTGCCTCTGCTTTTTTTCTACTTTTATGTCATAGTCTTAATTGAGAAAACATCGAAAGAAAACATTATTTTCTACACTCCCTTTATTTTCTAGTCACCTTTTATTTTAAGACCACACTTTTTTTTCATAAAATTAAATTAGGGGAAGGTACACCTTTGGTCATCATATCTGTAATCATCTCACTATCTGGCGTATTCTCTAGGCTCATTATCTTGTTTCTACCTTCTCTTTAACAAAGCTAAGTCTAATGTCCACATGTTTAACTTTAAAGTGATGTTTGGGATTGGAAGCAATGGCAATGGCTACTTGGTTATCACTAAAGATTTTTCTGCATATCTCTCTTAACATGTCCATATTCACCTAGCAGAGATTTTACCCATATCAATTTTTTTACAGCAGAGCAAGAGGCCATATACTCAGCCTCCATTATGGACTGAGCAATAACCTTTTGCTTTTTGCTGCTCTAGCAAGCCCCATCACCCACATACAAAACATATTTAGAAGTACATCTCCACATACGAGCATCCTTATAACTGGCATCACTCGAAGTGGTGCTGTGAGTATTGTCCCCACCCAAATGCCACCATAAAAATCTTGTCCCTATGAGATATCTAAGGACTCTCTTAGCTGCTTCCCAATCTTTCTTATAGGGAGCATTCAGACTCCTACTTAGTACTTTTACAGCTGCAGCTTTATCTGGCCGAGTAGAATTTATTGAATAGATTAAATTTCTCACTTCTTGTCTTTAAAGAATGGTTTTTATGAACTTGTTCTCTTTAAGGCCAAACACATCATCCAAGATTATAACTCCTTCTTCCACACTCCCCTCACTTTCCTTCTTTTGCTTCATTAGAGTTGTACAACTATTGGATTTGTGTATTTGAAATCTTTTTAGCATGTTCCCAATAGCATTCTTGTGAGTGAGTGTGATTATCTTTCTATCTCTATCTCTCTCTACTTGAATTCCCAAGATCTATCTTGCCTCTCCGATATCTTTCATCTCAAATCTCCATTGTATATTTGTTTTCAGTTTATTGATTTTGTCTATAGATTTCCTTAAAACAAGCACATCATCAACATAATTTGCAATAAAAATAATAACTTCCTCATCTTCAAAAAAGTAAATAGAATGATCTGAGCTAATCGTTATATATTCGTGACTTTTAAGAAAATCATCAAGCATCTTGTTCAATTGTCGGGCGCCTGTTTCAAGCCATAGAAAGATTTGATTAACCGACATACCATTCTTTCTTCTCATTGTTCCACGAAACCTTCGAGTTGTCGCATGAAGATCTCTTGTTCAAACTCTCCATGAAGAAAAGATGTCTTGATGTCCATCTGGGCACCTGCATATCTTAAGCTGCCGCCAGCATGAGAAGAATTCAAACTAAGGGAAATCTGACGAGCGGGGCGAAGGTTTCCTCGTAGTATATTCCCTCTTTGTGTGTAATTCACTTGGCCACTAACGTGGCCTTATATCGCTTAATGGTGTTATTCGGGTTCATTTTCAGTTTGAAAACCCACATACTGCAATTCTAAGAACTCCATAGGTCCTCATAATGGGCAGCTTACATCAAGCCCCTAGGTTAACCTTGACCCACTGGTGTTTCAACAATAATAACTGCCACCTTGGCAGACAAAAACTTTGACCAAGTTCAACCATGTGAAGAGAAGACTCACTTGAGATGATAGCAAAAAGAATTTGAGAATTTGCTCCCATGAGCAATAAGTTAATAAGGGTCAAAGTTGACCTTTTGTATAGAAGCACACTGAAGAGTGGCGGCTACCTACTAAATTTTATAAGTCCTACATCCCTCTCTTAACCCTCTACTACTAGAGTACGACACCAATCAAAATACTGTGTCGTATAGAAAGGTATAGGTGTCGGAGTACATTTTGTTGAAATTTAAGTATTATCTAGGTCTGTATTTTTTCTATGTGTATGACAGATAGTATTAAAAGGTTTTTCAAAGTTTTTACCTGGTGCGTGGAAATACTTCTATCTCTATATACTTGCGTGGAAATACTTCTATCTCTATATACTTGTCGTAATCACTAAGCTCTATATACTTGTCGTAGTCAATGGGAGAGAGGAGAAACTCTATGTCTACACACAGATAGTTATGGAGACAAGCATGCGGGTTAGAGGATAGTGTGCCAAAAGGTAGATGGACCATACCGGATTTGAACCTGAGTCTTATTGTCCATACCCATTTTCAGCCATGGATTTACCCTCGGAGCACCACAGACTACCAAAAAACAGCCTACTTTGAATCCACTCAGAATTCTACAAAAACAATAAAAGACGCTGAAACTACATAAACAGATAGTTTCTAGGTTATTTGGTATTCTCACAAAGTTTCATATAAAAATACTAAACATAATTATCACATCATCTAGTCAAAGTTGCAGAAAAACAGCCTGCCATAATTCTTTGATAAAACTGACAGCTTCACAATAGGTTTACACACTGACAAGACTCACAATAGGTTTTCAAATCTGTATCAATGTAGAAAAAACAAGGAGGGACACACATGCAAAATATCAGATATTTCTGCTAAGAGATATGTGAGAAATCCTCAGATAAAATTACCAAAAAATGACCATTACCAAATTTGGTACAAAAAAGTTCCTTGAGATCAAAAATGACTAAGGGTATGGTTACATCATGAGGTCTCTCTAATAGTACGTACAGCAAAAGTTTTGTATTACAGAGGCCTGCGCTACATCGCGTATCGTTTGTAAACAAGTTTTTACATACGTGTTCTGATTTGAGTGGTTCCACATAGTTGACAATCAAATCGCTAAAATCGTCAAAGATTTCTAAACCGGTCATTTTAGTATGGAAATCCGTACTTGCGTATTATATACGTGTACTTTGCAAGTGTACCACGTCAATGTACCTCAGAGATCTCCTTCACTCTGCTGACTTTCAGGGAAAACCGGTATTTCTTTTCGGCAAAGATTTTGCGGTCACCTTGTCCGAAGGCACGTGACTTTGGGTCCTGTGAAAATTTTCGTTTTTCATCGACGCACGTGTCTATCGTCCAGGTGTAGCAAATTGACTTGTTTTGTATTCGTTCTGTATTGGTGAACCGAATGGATGGAGCGATTGCTTCGCATTTGAAGACCAAAATGTAATCGGACGGTCAATGTCTTCTCCCGGATACTTGGAGAATCGTAATCTTATTTTCTGTAATGTTGTTTTCAAGAAACTCACGAAAATATAGTATAGCATGGTACGGCCAAGTACAAAATTTTGTATTAAACCTCACTTTTCGTTTGATGTAACCATACCCTAAGTCCTATAAATATATAGTAGAGCTCATTACTGAATGTATGGAGGCACACCAGCCTTACGCAATCTACCAGCTACCTCTATTAATGTAAGCATACCAGAATAATTCGAGGTTTGTCAGAATGATTAAATCTACACTAATAACTAATACACAAAAAGACAAACTAATGTTGTTTGAAATATTTACAAGTACACACAATTTCACAAAATTGTATGTTGAGTCATGCTACGTCGCTCAACGAGATTCCTTGAATTTCTTCAAAGAATTTGGGGCGTCCTAAAATAAACATTGTGTGATTGACCCGATTCCGCGTTGCCGCTACTAGAACAATTGCGGCGGCATTTTTTTATCGTCCGTCGTCATTAGTTGTCACCTTTGATGTCGCACCGCGTGGTCACAAATATCCAAACGAAATCCACGCGAGTCGTCAAATATCCCATGATGTGGCGAAGCGAATTCACTTCCACTTGTCAAATAAGACGCTCCGTACTTGCGGTGTCATTTTTCATATATGTGCGCATGTCGCATTATGTTTTGTATGAGCGACATACTTTTTTCAACATTTCAAATATTTCGAATCAGATCGCTTCGCGATCCGCCGTCCATTTCTCAACACATTACGCACCACTCAAATAGTCCCTCACGTCCCTTTAATTTCAATCGTACAACTACTCCCCAATCCGCAAATACATGCGAACCTCCATTCGTACCACCATAATACTTATGATAATAATTTACGCACGAAACATCCTGTGCGCAAAAATGTTGCGTATGCACGAAATTTACTTTTCAAAACAACACTCTCCCGAAAATTTAGTTTTGTGCACCCAAAATAAAATATGTAACATGCCAAATGTAACTATACCTTTCCGTACCTCCAATTTTTTTTATTTTTTTTTCGTTCAAACGTCACAACTGGTTTCGTTGACGTCACCACTACTTCAGCTGCCTGTTGCCAAGTCTTCCAAAATCCGTCCTTCCTAAACACACCATTGCTTCCTCTACATCTTTTTAGGTCTTCAAAAATAATAACTTTCCTCTTCAACCAATTTCATAATTCAAAATGCTAAATCGGAAATTCCACAAAAAATTAGTGAATATTAAAGGTAACCACCTCTATAAAATTACTTTTCACGATGTTTTCTTTTGACCACTTTCTGTACATGTTTTCTTCTACGGTTGATCCTTTGAATTCTACTTCTTTTCTTTGTTTTCTTAATGAATGTCGGTATTGTCTCAATATTTGAACTTTTATTTTATTTTCCAAAATTATAAACTTCCTCTCTTACTCCAATTTTCTCTCTCTCCATTTTTAAATATTGTAATCTCCCCATGCAAATTATTTTCAGTTTTCACTTCCAAGTGACATTTACTTCCTCCAACTATTCTCACTTTAATGACCTCTTCCTCTTGTAAATCTTTATCACTCACCAATCTTGGGCCGGTTCAGTAACACCAAATTTTTCTCTTCCTTCCTCATTTTCCATATTTCGAAAAATAACAATCGGCAAGTATACAAATTTGACGACTTGAAGTGTAACCCTTCGTGTAGGGGGTCGAACTCGATTGTCATCCCATCCGGTTTTAAAGTTTTGTGTTACACATGCACTTTTATATAACGGACATACTCTGAAGGTATGCCCTAAAAATTTACAGTAAAATTAAAATTTTGATTTGCAACTTTTTCTATTTTTCTGGAACTGTGATCTAACACCCTGAAAATTTCGACTATCTTTTAAAGCCTTTTTATTATTCTCTTCATCTAAAACAAACCTGATTGCTAAAGGTAAGTTCCAATCCTTCTTATCAACTTGTTTTAATCAATCTAAAGCACACCTATATTCGTTAGGTACTCCTTTCATTAACAAAAGAGCCTTTTGAGCGTTTGAAAAGTTTCCTCCGGCAATATCATTTTCTACAAACAATCTTTGCAAAATAAAGCAATATTTCAACATGCTACCTCCAACATACTTATATTCAACTGTTTTTGTAACACTATCCATCCAATGATACACATAAGCCTTTTGATACATACGTTCTAACCACTTCCATAATTCAGCTCCACTTTTCAGATCAAGGTAAGTCATTACAAGTTCCTTGGTCAAGGATAGCTTGATAGTTCGCAAACACTCAAGGTTCTCCTCCTCCCATCCAGTCGATGATTCAGCACATGTCCCATCCATCACATCCAATAGCTTCCTCAACTTCAAGTAGCCCTCCATAATACTCCTCCAACAGTAATATTCAGATCCACCAAATATGGGTAAGATTGATTCATTTAACATGGGTAGCCATGGGTGTGGGCCCATAACCTGTTGTCCATAGCCATTTTCAACCATGGATTTACCCTTGGAAGCACCACAGACTACCCAAAAAACAGCCTACTTTGAATCCAATCAGAATTCTACAAAACCAACAAAACAGGCTGAAACTACAAAAATAGATAGTTTTTTAATCATTTGGTATTCTCACAAAATTTCATATAAAATTACTAAATATAATTATCACATCATCCAGTCAAAGTTGCAGAAAAACAGCCTGTTATAATTCTTTGATAAAACTGAAAACTTCATAATAAGTTTACACAGAGACCAGACACACAATATGTCTGTAATAATGTATCAATGTAGAAAATACAGAGAGGAACACACATGCAAAATTTCAGATAATTCAGCCAACAGATCTGAGAGAAATCCTCAGATAAAATTATTATAAATGACCATTACCAGATTTGGTACAGACTAGGTTTTTTAAAGTTTGGCCCGCGGTGTGGTTCGTGTGGACATAGTGATACAGATTCAAAAAACGATTTAGTCCCACACTTTGCAAAGTACCGCCTGGGTACCTTGCGATTTTAGGGTCATAAGGTTATTGGTTGTGTTTATATTTTAATATAAAAAAACACGAATGAGAAAAAAACCCTAAACATATTTATTCGCAAGACGTCCGCGCGGCGCGGCGCGTTGTAAAACAAAATGAGTGTGAACGTCGAGAGTAAAAGTCTCACACATTGTCCGTAGCGCGAAAAAAGGCAAGGTTCAAAAATGTTCCTTGAGATAAAAAATTACTAAGTCCTAGAAATATACACTAGAGCTCATTAATGAATGTAAGGAGGCATACCAGCCGTACGCAATCTACCAGCTACCTCTATTAATATAAGTAAACCTGATTAATTCGAGGTTTGTCAAAATGATTAAATCTACACTAATAACTAATACACAAAAAGAAAAACCAATGTTGTTTGAAATATTTACAAGTACACACAATCTCACAAAATCGTATGTTGAGTCATGCTACGTCGCTCAACGAGATTCCTTGAATTTCTTCAAAGAATCTGGGGCGTCCAAAAATAAACATTGTGTGATTGACGCAATTCTGCGTCGCCACTACTTGAACAATTGCGGCGGCCTTTTTCCACCGTCCGTCGCTTTTAGTTGTCACCCTTGATGTTGCGCCGCGTGGTCACAAAAATCCCATCGAAATCCACGCGAGTTGTCAAATATCTCATGATGTTGCGAAGCGAATTCACGTCCACTTGTCAAATAAGACGCTCCGTACTTGCGGTGTCATTTTTCATATATGAGCGCATGTCGCAATTTGTTTCGTACGAGCGACATACTTTTTTCAACATTTCAAATATTTTGAATCGGATTGCTTCGCGATCCGCCGTCCATTTCTCAACGCATTACGCACCACTCAAATAGTCCCTCACGTCCCTTTAATTTCAATCATACAACTACTCCACAATCCGCAAATACATCCGAACCTCCATTCGTACCACCATAATACTTATGGTAATAATTTACGCACGAAACGACGCGTGCGCACAAAATGTTGCGTATGCACATAATTAACTTTTCAAAACAACAAGTCTATGGTCCTATCACATAGGCAATATTACTTTCCTATATATGTAGATCAGCAAATAGTGATTTAGGGTTAAATGTTTCAATAAACATATATAATGCAAGGAGAGAGAGAGAGGGAGGAATAATCAACAAAATTGTGACACTAGTGGTATTTGAACCAAGGTCCACATAATGAAAATAGACATTCGCCTTATCCACTAAGGCGTTGAGGAAACAATAAATAAATTTAGTTCAAAATTTATCTAAACGTGGTAAATATCTACAAACTCCATATCATAAATTATGAAATGAAACGACGTCGAGTTTTAACGGATGAGATTAATTGCGGAATTCAAATCAAACGGCTTCAATGGGAGTTGAAAGAAAAGTAGACTAGAATATAAGGAGAGTGTTGAAATTTAAGTAATTTATAGGTCCGTATTTTTTTTATGTATTTCATAGAGTATAAAAAGGTTTCTCAAAGTTTCTATCTGGTGCATGGAAATACTTCTATCTCTATATACTTGTCGTAGTCACTAAGAGACAAAAGAAACTCCATGTCTACCCGCAAATAGTTAGGGTGAAAGACAAAAGAAATTCCATGTCTCCCCACAAATAGTTAGGGAGACAAGTTGGAGGGTTGAGAGGATAGTTTGCCAAAAGGTAGATGGACGATAACGGATTTGAACCTGAGTCTATGGTCCTATCACATAGGCAATAACATTATCCTATATATGTAGACATTATCCTATATATGTAGATTGGCAGAAAGTGATATAGGGTTTAAAGTTTCAATAAACAAATACAATGCAAGGAGAGAGAGAGAGGGGATTTGAACTTAGGTCTACTTGTTGTTATAGACATTCGACTTATCCACTAGAACGTTGACGTAACGATACATAAATTAAGTTCGAAAGGTATCGAAATTCAACTTTGAGACCTCCATTGGCCCTCAGATTAGCCAGCGCACTCAAAGCCCCTAGGATAACCTTGACCCCTTTAAGTTTCCACAAGAATAACTACCACCCTGACAGATAAAATCATTAACCAACTTCACCCTTTTAAAGACAAGAGTCCCTTGAGTGGATAGCAAAAAGAATCTTTGAATTTGCTCTTCTGAGTAGTAAGTTATGAAGGGTCAAAGTTGACCTTTTGTACAGGAGCTCTTTGGACGAGAGGGGTCTACCTACCAAATTATCTAAGTCCTAAATCCCTCTCTAAACCCTATACTACTAGAGTACGGCACCAATCAGATTAGGGTGTCGTACAGAAAAGTACAGGTGCCGAAGTACTTTTTATACGGCCATCGTACGGCATGGCCAAAATGTCGACGTCTACCATATCCGGATTCGTCATTGTATTCTCCGAAGATGCAGCAAGCCAATGTGGTTGTGCCACGTGTCACTTGACATGGCGAAGACCAAAAACGGCCAGAGTGCCCAATCAACGATCTGTGCATCTATCGCGGACGTTCGATCAAGATCGGCTTTTAATTATAGGCGTCGAAAACTATTGCGTGGTATTTGTTTCGCCGTTGAAACAATTAAGCGGAATTCGTTTCGTGGAGTACCGTACATCATACTAAAAAAACTTGTATCTATGTTCTAAAAACTTTTTCGGGCCGTTAAATGAAATTGTCTACGTATACATCTATAAATATTTATAATACCCTATATACCTCAACACTAATCCTAAACTAATAAGATAAAGCTACTAGCTACTGCGTGCCTTGACGGACGGCATGTACCAGGATCAAATCCTCAAACCGTCAAGTTCTTTTTGGTAAACCTACCAAACAACTACCTGTCTCTCTTTGGATAGGATAGGCATCCATGGCTCTAGCTTCCCCTCCAACCTTCAGTGACTGTGACAAGTGTGGGATTTGGAGAGAGGAGTTAGAGGCAAACTGCCTCTGCTTCTTTTCTGCTCTTTATCTTTACATGTTTAAACTTAGAAAATACTAAAAATCTTAAGTTTCCACACTAAACGTAGTAAATATCTACATACTCTATTTCACGGATTACAAAACGAACCGATGTCGAGTTTTAACAGACGCGATTAATTGCGGATTGTAGATCAAACGGCTTACAATGGAGCCGAAGCACCGGAGTAGACATTGGGCGTTTGCAAGCTAATGTCGGCGGATGACATGTGGCGAGTTATGATTGGAGAGTAGATATTACGGGGGGAGCAATTACGGCTCAGGAACTGACACGCATCAACGGAGCGACTATTATAAACTTTGGCCGTACAAAAAGTACTACGGCACCTGTACCTTCTTGTACCTTCTTGTCCCTTAATTGGCTAGAAACACTAGTAGTACGTCCAAAGAGGTAGCTTATGACTTAGAAAAATTTAGGTAGCCGCCTCTCTCCTGGAGGGCATCAGTATTTATAAGCCATCTTTGGCCAGCCATAACTTAATGCTCAGGGGAGCATATTCAATGATTCTTTTTTGCTGCAAACTCAAAAGGGTCTAGGCTAGACAATGGTGTTGTCGGTCAAAGTGGATACCACGAATTTTTTTTTCGAAAGCGAAACAAATATCACGCAAAAATTTATGACTTTTACAATTCAAACCCGGTTTTGATCGGATGGCCGCGAAGGATGTCGAGATCGTGGATTAGAATTTTGGCGGTTTGAGGTCACCTTCTCATCGATTGACACATGGCACAACCACATTAGATCACGACATCTCCGGGGATTACAAGAATAAATCCAAATATGATATGTGTCGACTTGTTGGCCATATCGTACAATGGCTATATAAAAAGTATACAAACACCTCTACCTTTCTATACGACACAGTATTATGATTGGTGACGTATTTCAGTAGATACAGTTTTAGAGAGAGATAGGACTTAGAAAAATTTGGTAGATAGGACCCTCTATCTGGGAGAGCTTCTGTACAAAAGGTCAACTTGACCCTCCATAACTTACTGCTCATGGGAGAAAATACAAAATTAATTTTGCTATTGACTCACTGGAGTCATGTCTTCACAAGGGTGGAGGTGGTGAGAGTTTTTTCCTACCAAGGTGGCAGTTTTTTTGCTGAAATACAAATGGGTCAGGGTTATCGTAGAGGCTTCGTGTGAGCTGCTTACTCTAAGGGCCAGAGGAGGTCTCACAGTTGCTGGTTATTGGCCCACCCTTTAGGGTGCCCATCTTTAATGGATTTGGCTTTATATATAAGGAAAGTATGATGACACGAGTTGTATGTGAGAAAAGGTTTTGAAGAATAGTGAGTGGAAGGGTGATGTGTCCATCTAGTCTTAGGATTCCTCCAGGGTTTGGAGGAAGCAGATTCACTACAGATGCAAATCCATCTCCAACGGAGGAGACAAATGAAGGCGAGGTGGTAGACAAAGGAAAAGAGAAGGAGATAATCACACTGATAGCAACCGATTCCGCATCCATGTCACCTATTCCGAGTAACGAGGAGAATGATACAATTACTTGGGACTAAACAATATGTTGGCAAATGACTTCATCCTCCACCATCTTTCTCAAGGGCTTGCATCTCCTCATTTCCAGATAGAGAGGGCATCCGATCTTTAGGTGGCTCTTATTAAGATGTACCATAGTGAAACGATTAAGCAACAATAATTGGTTCATCAAAAAATTAATGCGTATGTATACAAAGGGGGGAAGATGTTGGATTTTTGCATTGAGTTTGTTACACTTTTCATGGAACTAGAGAGTGCTCAAAAAATAGAAATTGAAAAGGAAAACATTAAATGCTTGCTTATGAAGTTACCACATGAGTTGGAGAACATAGTTAACCCTGTGCACGACTTGTCGGACTTGAGGTGGATATGGAATCAATGGTAGCCATGATTCTCGTTAGGGAGAATACAAATTGAAATCCGAAGGGGAGGAAAGAGTGAGCAAGCCTTCGTAGTTAAGACCGATTCGACAAACAGGGATTCCAAGAAATTGGTCAGAAATTAAATATGGGGGGGGCAAAAAAATCAGACCAACGAGTTTCGGACCAAGAGTGTAAGAAGCTAGGGCACTATATGGCGAAGTGCACTAAGTTAACCGAGCTGCGGTTAAAGAAGGGGAAAAATGGTGGACCCCCGAGAGGAAAGAAAAAGACCCTTGTGACACAAGTAAATGAGGCGGAATCCGAGGACGAGGACGATGAGCTCATATTGGATGAGGAGTTTGAAGCGAAAAACAAGGTAGAAATTCCACTTATGCAGAATTGTGCTTCAGTGGATTGAAAGGTGAAGCAGGCTGGATGTGTGAATTCATGTGCCTTTATGCACATGTGTAAGGATAAACCTCCCTTCACTAAGACAAGAAAGATTCCCACCGTAGAGATATAGTATGGGGATGGGAGGATAGTCACTACTACTCTTGTAAGATCAGTAGATTTAAAAGTGTTAGTAGAAGGAAAGACATCCATATTTACATTTTCCAATGTATTGTTTTTTCTGGAGCTAAACAAAAACCTCATCTCTACATCTGTATTAGATGATAAGGGTTTTGATACTACACTAGGAAAGGAGTCTTTTTGCTAGTTTTGAGGAGGAAGTTTGTTTCACTACTGAAAAAGGTAGCCAAGGGATGTTTAAGCTGATTTTAAGCAATGAAAATAAGAAACTTTATTATGCTGGTGTTCATGATATAATGTTGTGGCATAAGAGGCTTGGGCATGTGAATCTAGATAAGTTAAGAGAGATTAAAAAGATGGGAGTAGTGGAAGGGATTTAATTCGCTGAGAGTGAGAATCTAAGTGATTGTAGTGGATGTGCTCAAGGTAAAGCACACATGTTACCCATCCCAAAAACAACCACCTATAAGGGAGAAAAGATTCTAGATTGTGTACACACAGATATTTGGGGACTGGCCAAAGTGCCCTCACCCGACGGGAAGAGATTTATGATGACTATCAATGATGATTGGTCTCGCTATTTGCGGGTGTATTTTTTGAAAAATATATCAGAGGCTCAGGAATGTTTTAGACAATATAAAGCATGGAGTGAAAAACTCCATGAAACCCCAACAAGAGAGTAAGGAGTGACAATGGTGAAGAGTATACCTCTAACCAGTTTGAGGATTTTTGAGGGAAGATAGAGTTCAACACCAAAAGACACTTGCAGAAAACCCGGAACAGAATGGGGTAGCTTAAAGATTAAATAGAACACTAAGTGATAGTTCTAAAAATATATTGTCGGATAAGAAGATAGGAAAAAGGTTTTGGGCCGAAGCAATGAAGTGTGCTAATTACCTCAAAAATAGAGTTCTTACTTCAGCGGTAAATGGCCAAACACCGTATGAGAGATGGACCAAACGGAAACCAGATATATCTCACTTAAAGGTTTTCGGCTGTCAAGTGTTTAATGTAGATACAGATCGGTCTAATTAGAAGCTAGATCTTAAAGGAAAACCATGGTACCTATTAGGATATGATGAGGATGTAAAAGGATACAGAGTTTATAATCTAAAAAAGGAAGATATAATCTTAGAAAAGCATCTAGTAGTTATGTATGAAGGAAAGTCTATAGATCCTTTCATGTATACAAAGTCAGTAAAAATAAGATTTGAGTCAGAAAATTCTGCTGATTTTGAGCTTCCTAACTATCCAGGTTTTAGAGAAGATGGCATTCTTACATATACAAATCAGACGAAGAAGGAATCGACCGTGAAAACTCTAGTGATAACTCTTCCCGAAGAGAAAGACGTGGTGGAAATTGATTCGGAATCAAGTGATAGTAGAGAAGCCGTGATTGTTCCAAAGAACCCACTAGAACCATCTATTATGGCCACAAACTTTGAGGGAGAAAGAAGAAGTAGCTAAAGGTTGAAAGCAAAACATGTTAATAATAAGGTAACAAAACTATCTCATCTGGATGAACCTCAGACTTATGGAGAGGTGATGATGGATATGGCTGCAATTCTGTGTCCTCCATTGGACTACAGAATACAGGAAGCCTCTAGATAGTATTTAATAGTATCCAAATCCTGGTGGAGTTCCCGAAGGTGGACGTTTCACTTGTCCACTGACGATACCCCAGTATCGTTTTTCACACAAAGCTCCCATCATCATGGCTTCCCAATAGATGAACCCACATCCATTCAAGGTGGGCACCCTAGAGGGTGGGCCCATAACCTGCAATTCTGTGTCCTCCATTGGACTACAGAATACAGGAAGCCTCTAGATAGTATTTAACTAACCCACTTCAAGCCAAAACCACTGCTGCCCAAGGAGGTGCACAAGATGGACATCAATACAACGTTTTTGAATGGAGAATTGGAAGAGGAGATCTTCATGCGCCAACCCGAAGGATTTGTGGAGCAAGGAGAGGAGAGTAAGGTATGCCGACTGCTTAAATCTCTTTATGGTTTAAAACAGCCGCCCGAACATTAGAATAAGAAGCTTGATGGGTTTCTTACCGGTCAAGGATATATCCTGATCAGCTAAAATCACTCAATCTTTGTTTTTGAAGATGAGGAAGGTGTTATTTTTATTGCAATTTATGTTGATGATTTGCTTGTTTTAAGTAAATCAATGGACAAAATTAATAAATTGAAAATAGATCTTAAGGCGAGATTTAAGATAAAAAATATGGGGGAGGCAAGATATATTTTGGGAATTTAAGTAAAAAGAAACCAAGAATGAAAGATTATAAGACAGACTCAAAAAAAAGCAATAGGGAACATGTTGGAAAAAATACAGATGGATAAGGCTAATACTTGTAAAACTCCAATGGAGTTAAAGAAGGGAAGTAAGGGGAGTGTGGAAGAAGAATTCGTGAACTTAAACTAAGAATTAGGTCATGAAAAACAAAAGTTCATGCAGACTATTCCTTACAGGCTAGTGGACCCTAATCTAATTTAGGAATTCTACCCGGCCGGATTTAGCTGCAGCTGTAGGATTGCTGAGTAGAAGTCTAAATTCTCCCACTAAGAGAGATTGGGAGGCAGCTAAAAGAGTCCTTAAATATTTGATATGAACAAGGGATCTAAGGTTGCATTTGGGTGGGGAGAATACTGACATTGCTACTTGGAGTGCTGCTTGTTATGGTGATGCTTCGATGAGGAGATGTACTTCTGGATATGTATTGCATGTGGGTGATGGGACTTGTTGTTGGAGTAGCAAACAACGAAAGGTTATTGATTAGTCCACTATGGAGGCTGAGTATATGGCCTCTTGCTCTACTGTAAAAGAATTGATGTGGGTCCAGTCTTTGCTTAGTGAGCTTGGTCACCTTAAGAGTGGTGTGCATAATTTTTTTTTGTGATAATCAAGCAGCAATCACTATTGCTGCCAATCCTAAACATCATTTTAAAGCAAAAAATATAGACATTAGACTCAGCTTTGTTAGAGAGAAGGTAGAAAACAAAATAATCAGTTTAGAGTTCAAAGCAGATAGCGAGATGGCAGTAGATAAGATAACCAAACTTGTGCCTTCCCCTAAGTTAATTTTCTGCAGTGAGAAATGTGGTCTGAAATTAAAGAGTGAATAGAAAATAAGGGGAGTGTAGAAATTAATGGTTCTTTTAATATTTTCTAGGTCTAAAATAAAATGCAAAAAAGAAGCCGAGGCATTCTGCCTCTAACTCCTCTCTTCAGCTCCCACACTTCTCCTATTCACTAAAGGTTGAAGAGGGAGCTAGAGCCATGGCTGCGTGTGTTGTCCACAGAGAGCCATTTGCTGAAATTTCTAGATTTATATGGTATTTTCTAGGTCTAAATATATTAGCATAAAATGACAAAAAAAATACAGTCAGTCTGCCTCCACCCTCTTTTACCCCCATACTTGTTGTAGACAGTGAAGGAGTGAGAGATTGGTGGAGCCATGGCTGCCTTTGCTCCATAGGCAGGCCTAAAGAGTGACATAAGTCACTCTCAACAAATGGTTGAGTCTGGTAGGACCCGAACCTCTGACCGGCAGAGGAAGGCCTAGCTGTTAGCTCTAACCAATCTATCGTAAGAGTTCGTTAAAATACATGGGGTGTGATTAAAATTAAACTATGTTATGATGCTAGATCTAATTAACGGATGAAGATTGAAAAAACAAAGAGCCAACTAATATATAGTGCGAACGTGATCTCGCAGCAAACAAATGAATCGGACATTTGTTTCGACGGCTAATTTTAAATGTCAGTTTACAATCTCATTGCACATATCGCTATCGAAATCCCAAAATGGTCACTTTGGCGGTTTTCGGACGTGGCGTGACCTACCAACACGTGGAGAGGTAATATTCGGTCACGAGAATTCCGGTGAACATAAGGACGAGTTAAAAGTAGACACGTGTCTACTTAATGGCCTTGTTGTACACAGGCCGTATACAAAGTATATCGGCCGTAGTACCTTTCTGTACTGTATAGTGATTTGATTGGTTTGTACTATGGTAGATAGGGGTTGTGAGAGAGGTTTGGGACATTGAAACTTTTGTAGACAATCATCTCTCTCATTGAGAGTTTGTAGAAATTGGCATTTTTTGCCACACTGTAACTAATCAACTCGTTAGCCGTTTTCAGTGATTTTTTTTGTGCTACTCACTCAAGGAAGTCTAGACTACACAGGGGTGCTGTCAGATTTTTAAATTGTCTGCTAAGACAAGAGAGGTTGTGGGTGAGAGTGGGTTAGTTAAAAACTATCTAAAGGCTTCCAGAATTATATAGTTCAATGGAGGACACATAATTGTAGGTTAAGGGCCCACTAGTGAGTTCATCTATTGGGAAGCCACGATGATGGGGGCTTTGTGTGAAAAACGATACTAGGGTATTTTCAATGGACAGGTGAAACATCCACCTCGAGGAACTCCTCCAAGGTTGGGTAGAATAAGGTTTTTTTGCAGCAGCATCAACTGCGGCAGAGGAGGCAGATGAGGGGGATAGTAGTGTGTCCGCAAAAAGGAAAGAGAAAGAGACGCCTCTTACTGCTATTGCTCCTATTACCACGGCACGTGGTGGGGGGGCCGTGAAAACCGGGGAAAACGATACCCAAACGTGGAAAGACATCAACATGGCTGCCAAAAACTTCATTCTAAAACACCTCACTCAGGCTTTGGCAACCCCTCATCTTCACATTCACAAGGCCAAGGAGTTGTGGGTGAGTTTGTTGGAAATCTATATAGTTGGTACTATTCAGGAGCTTCTGCTGGCCCAACAAAAGTTAGAGAATTATACTTACAAATGGGGAAAGATGTTAGACTATTGTAATGATCTCTCTTGTTTCTATATGGAGATGGAGAGTGGCGGGTGGATAGGTACAATGAAGATGAAAGTTAACACTCTCATCATGAAGTTACGCGACGAGTATGAAAACAAAGTGTACCGAGAACAAGAAATGAGTGACAGTTCATGGAAGTGGAACACAGTGGTCTGGATGATACTCTTGCAAGAGAACACAATTGGGATTAGGAGAGGGGGATAGAGCATCCAAGTTCTAGCTGCATGAGGAAACAGACGGGGGAAGGATCCGCAAAAGTATATAAAGGAGAGAGAGATCAGTCTAGATGACCAAAGCCCCCAAAGGGTCTTTGTCACTTTTGCAAAAAGTCGGGACACTTTATAGCAGATTGTGTCAAGTTGTCAAAGTGTAGGCTCCAAGAGAGCCTTGGAGGGGGTTCATGCGGAGAGAAGAAAAAGGCACTTGTGGTCACAAAAGTGAAAGGAGAGACCAAGGATGAGTCCTTTGAGGAGGAGGATAGGGAGCTCTTCTTGACGAGAGTCTCGAGGAGAAGGAGATTCCTTCAGAACAGAAGTGTGATCTCGGAGCAATTCGGGAAGCTCCATAGGAAGGATGGATCATCGACTCAGGTGCATCCATAAATATGTGTCGTGATAAGGAACTCTTTACTAAACTAAGAAAGATCCCTACTATAGAGATAGAGTATCGAGATGGGAGAGTGGTTACTATAGATCTAGTGGGGTCGATATATCTCAAAGTCTAAGTGGAGGGAAAGACTTCTATTCTCACCTTCTCAGATGTATTCTACATTCCTCAGCTGAGTAAAAATCTTGTCTCTATGTTAATGTTACATGACAAAGAGTTTGATACATTCACTAGAAAGGGATAATTTACAGCTAACTATGGGGATTTAGTCATATTCACGACAGATAAGGGTAGCCAAGGAATGTTTAGACTTAACTTGAGTAATGAAAAAAATAATGCTTACTATGATGGTGTTCCAAAGTTGATGATTTGGCATAAGCGGTTGGGGCATGTTTATTTTTATAGGCTAAGGGAAATGAAAAAGCTTAGTGAAGTAGAAGGCATTTATGTTGAGGATAATGAAATGATGGATGATTATAGTGGTTGTGCTCAAGGTAAGGCTCACAAACTCCCTTTTCCCAAAGCCGCCACATATAGGGGTGAAACAAAACTAGATTTGGTCCACACAAATATCTGTGGACCTGCAAAAGTACATTCGGTCGGAGGGAAGAGGTTTATGTTGACAATAACAGATGACTGGTCTTGATACGCTAGAGTCTACTTCCTAAAAACAAAGTCTTTCACACCAACTTACTTTAAAGATTATAAAGCCTGGAGTGAGAAGTTGCAAGGAACCCTCATTAATAAAATATGAAGTGATAATGGGGGAGAATATACCTCTAACGAATTTGAGGAATACTTGAGAGATGAGGGAGTTCACCACCAGAAAACTTTACCATATAACATGAAACAAAATGAGGTAGCTGAGAGGTTGACCGAGCACTAGGAGATAGTGCATGCAGTTTGTTGGCCGCCAAGAAAATAGGAAAGAGATTTTAGGTAGAAGCCATGAACTATGCCCATTATATTAAGAATAAAGTCCTAACCTCAACCGTAAAAGAAATGACACCTTATGAGAGATGAGTTGGAAGGAAACCACATGAAATATTTTGTAGCCAAGTTTACAAACTTGACACAGATAGGAAAAACTAGAAACTAGATGCTAAGGGAAAACCTGGATACTTTGTAGGATATGATAAAGATGTAAAGGGATATACAATCTATGACTAAGCAAAGAAAGATATCATTCTAGTTTAACACCTAGTTGTCATGGATGATGGAAAGTCATTTGACCCTTTCAAATATAAAAAAAGGATAAGAATCAGATTTGAGTCCAAAAGTAAGAAGAACTCATTTGTTCCCGAAAGGGACATATGTGAATCACTGATTGCAGATTCAAGGGAGTTCCAAGATAAAAAATATCCAGCAGAAACCTCACATATTACTATGGACTTCGAGGAGACAGAAAAAGAAGAACCGCAATCAGCTTTTATTGATAGGAGAGCCGATGAGAAAGTAAGGAGAAATCCAAATTCCATCTATCCTAGCTTTGGAGTTTGAGGGAGGGAGAACGAGCAACAAAAGGATAGAAGAAAAACATGCCGCACACAAGGTAACTAAGCTATCTCACCCAGATGAGCCTCAGTCATACTCAGAGGTAGTGAAAATTCCGGAGAAAGACAGATGGATAAGAGCCATAAATGATAAGATGGCCTTTATCATGGAAAAAAATACTTGGGAACTAGCAGACTGTTCTCTAGACAAAAAACTGATTGAATGTATAATGGTGTTTAAACTAAAACTGAACCCAAAAAATACAATTGAGAGATATAAGGCTCGATTGGTAGCAAAGGGGTTCACCCTAAAAGAGGGAAATGAATATGAGGAGACTTTTGCTCTAGTTGTTCGGAACAATCAGTAAGGATTCTCCTGAGTCTGGCAGCAGCGGAAAGCATGGAAATACACCAGATGGATATTAAGACTGCCTTCTTTAATGGTGAGTTAGAGGAAAAAAATTTCATGCGGCAACCAAAGGAGTTTGTTGACGAAGGAGACGATAGCAAAGTCTCCAGGCTCATAAAGGCCTTATATGGACTAAAAGCAGGCTCCCCGACTATGGAATAACAAACTAGATGAGTTTCTCACTAGTCTGGGATATATCCAGATCAGCTCTGACCATTCTATATATATGTTTGAACATGAGAATGGTGTCATTTATATTGCAATTTATGTGGATGATTTGCTTGTGTTAAGTAAGTCTTTGGAAAAAGATCAATTGGTTAAAAAGGGATTCTAGAAGTAAATTTGAAATGAAGGATTTAGGAGAGGCAAGATATAATTTGGGAATCTAAATGGAGAGAGATAGAGGGAAAAGGATTATCAAGCTTACTCTGAAAAAAACAATAGGTAAATGCTTAAGAAATTCCAGAAGGAAAAGGCAAATAGTTGTACCACTCCTATTGACTTGAAAAAAGTAAGTGATGTGAGTGGTGAAGAAGAAGTGATGATCTTAGATGATCAGATGAGTCCAAAGGAGAGAGAGTTTATGAAGTCTATTCCTAATAAACAAGTCGTAGAAAGACTAATTTACTTTATGAAATGTATAAGGCGTGACATAGCAGTAGTAGTAAGAGTCCTCAGTAGGAGTCTTAATGATCATAGGAAGAGAGATTAGTAGGCAGCCAAGAGAGTCATGAGATATCTTGTAGGAACCAAAGAGTTATGGTCACATTTGGAAGAGAAACACAGTGATATCACTACTTCGAGTGATGCTAGTTACACAGATGCACTTATGAGAAGATGCACTTCTAGGTATGGGTTGTATGTGGGGGAAGGTGCTTGTTGTTGGAGCACCAAGTAAAAAAAAGGTGGTTGCTCAGTCCTCTATTGAGGCTGAGTATATGGCATCTTGTTCTGCTGTGAAAGAGTTGATGTGGGTCAAGTCCTTGTTCCAAGATCTAGGTTATATGATCTATAGGAATATAAGTCTATAGGGACATGCGTCGTCGTGTGAAACACAGTGCAGGTTTTAGATTGGTACCAACACCAACTTGTACGTGTCACACATAGCGTGGAACAACGCAGCTGGAATGTAGACGGGACAAACGCAGCTGCGTTTATCTTTGATACGATATGTACGGACAACATTGCTACGACGACACGAGACAAAACGCAGCTGTGATTAATTTGGTATAGGACTACGTAGTGCGACGAAGCTATAGATATTTGAATGTAATTAAGAATTGAACTGCGCAGCTGCGGTTGATATGAATTACGTCAACGAACGAGATTCATAAGAGGATAAACAAGTAACTCGTTGACAAGTTCTCTACAAGAGCCAGATGGACGTATGCTGAAAGTGTCACTAAACCGGCGACAAGTATTTGAAGAAATCACCTGTATAGGATTCTCACTAATATTGAGTGTTTAGTGATACATTATTTTTCGCGAAATTAGGAGCACTTGACCTTAGTGGAAGTTTAGTTCTTTGAATGTATCTCTTAGAGACACTTGTATCGACAGTACAGCACTATGAAGTAGGAAAACTGAGTGTGGATTATAAGACTTACGATGTAAAACATTTTATATATCTAGACTTCCAGACTGTGTAATTTGCAAACTGTTTTTGGGAAACTTCTGAGTTGCATATCTTGGTGTATGTTTGTTTAATTGGGCTAAAGCTTTGGGAGTTGTCATTCTTTGTAATATTCTATACAGTGATATAGTTTGAAGCAGTTTGGACCTTTATGTCATATTTGGTGAGCTGTAAAAAACAACTATTTGGTAGGATTCTTGATAAGCTACTGTAAGTGAATTATGTCTACTTCTACAACTACTGTTGTTGCTCCACCTGCTCCAGTGGTTGTTGAACAATAGGTTATGGTCTTCTCATCAAGAATTCTTATCTTTTCGGGGAAAAAAATACGCTTATTGGGCGGATATGGTGGAGACTCACTTCGAAAATGTTAACCTTCAGGATATTTTTGATGGTTCACTAGCGGAATAAAATACGTCTTGGTCAAAGAAAATTGCGCAAACTCGGTCGCTTTTGAAAACTCTGTATCTCAGAAGAATAAGCTATGTCACAGATAAAAATGAAAAAGGCGATCGATATTTGGAAATCTCTTAAAGATGATTTTGAAAAGGCTAATGTTCAGGAAGATCTATTTTTGGCTGGACAAATTTGGGACTACAAATACACGAGTGGCACTATGGCAGAATATTGTAACAAATTTCGAATACTAATAGATTCTCATGCTTGTGCAGGTTAATCTTTTCCTTAGTTTTAGCAGGCTGCTTTGCTAATGAGAGGTCTTCCTACTACTGTGAAAGTAGCGTCTGATTGGCTAAAATAGAAAGATAAGATAGAGCTAGCTGTAAACTACAGTTAGCTATTAATTTGATATTCGAAGAGGAAGCAAATTCTAAAATTCTTAATGGTGAAAAATAGGTAGAGGTATTTAGCACATAATTTAACAAAAAAGCTTAGTTTATTCAACAGAGAAATCAGTTTAATAAAAATCAAAATCAGTTTAGACTATCTAATCAAAGAAGAAATAGTAAATCTTTTAATGCTTCTTTTTATTATAATGAAAAAGGTCATGGATATAAATTATGTCTTAAGCTTAAGAAAGCTAATGAAACTGGTTTATAGAGGCCTGGATGGCAACAGAGCCAATTTCATCAAGGATTCACGGGATCTTCACAACGAAAAAATGCACTCTTCTCAGCGTCTTCATCTCATCAAGACGAGTCTCTTTCACTCTCTAACAAGGAGGATGTTGATCTATTTTCTATGGCGGCAGCAATGGAGGGGGCGAAAGATAATAGATGAATAATGGACACGGGAGCATCGGCCCACATGTGCTGGAACAAGGCAATTTTCAAAAAACATTAATCAACATTGGAGAAAAATATCTACTATGCATGTGGAATAAGTGTGCAAATGCGGGCTGCAGGTGATGTCTCTTTACTAGTTGATGTAGAGGGCAAGGCAATTAAGAGAACTCTTCATAATGTTATCTATGTACCAAATTTTAAGAAAAAATTGTTTTCAACTTCTTTGGTAGAAAGTAAAGGGTTTAAGGTCAATCTGAAATAAAGCAAGCAAGTTGTAAGCAAAAATCGAAAAATTGCAGCTACGCGAACTTAAGATGCCACCAAAATGTATCAAATAGATATGCTCGTTAATAAAAAAATGATGCTTTATATTCCGACTCATTATCCTCAGATAAGCTGTGGCATAATCGATTAGGCCATGTGAATTATGATAGTATGAAAAAGATGGTCAATGCTGGTAAAATAGGAGTCACTCTGTCAAATAAGTCACCTAAAACGTGTGATGGGTGTGCATTAGGAAAAACAAATAGATTGCCGTTTCCTCAGAAGACTGAACATAAAACTACTAAACTTTTGCAACTCATTTATTCTGGTGTTTTCGACCCTACAAAGGTATCATCTGCCGGGGGGATGAAATATATGGTTATCTGCCGGGGGGATGAAATATATGGTTACATTTATAGATGATTTTTCGAGATTTCCTAAAGTCTACTTCATGAAGGAAAAGTGTGAAGTCATCACTCATTTTCAACACTACAAAGCGTGGGCGGAGAATCTACACGGTTTGCCAATTTTGGAGCTCAGATCGGACAATGGTGAGGAATATACGTCAAAAGAATTTGAAAACTTATAACTCAAAGAAGGTATAAGTCACAAACTAACTTTTCCATACTCTTCAGAACAAAATGAGGTCTCAGAAAGACTAAATAGAACTATCATAGAAAGCTCTAGGTCCATGTTTGCGGATAAGGACGTGGATCTGATATTATGGGCTGAAGCATTAAATTGTGCAGTTTATATCAAAAATAGGATAAGTTCAAGATCGGTAGAAACCACTCCTTACGATATCTAGACGGGTAGAAAACCGGATGTTAGTCATTTCAAAGTCTTTGGAAGTAAATACTTTATTTTGGATACTTCTAATGATCGATGGAAAATGGAACCTAAGGGATTGTCGGGCGTTTTGTTAGGATATGATGATCACTCTAAAGGTTATAGAGTCTTTGTTTTTGAGAGGCACAAAATTATCGTAGCAAGGAACATCGTTGTCAAAGATGAACTAGACTCAATAGACTTATTTAAAATGTTAGAGCAGCAGAAGCAGCAAAAAGTACAGCAATATGTCATTTTAGATAGCATCCATAATATTGTCCCACAGATGCAAAATTCACCAGTGGTAACACAAGAGTCAAAAAAAAATCAGGTTCCTCAAAAATTTCATTTCAACGCAGACCAACAGCACTCACTACCTACAGAATGTAACCAGCGCAACAAGTGGAATGCAAGGGGTCCCACAATTTCAGCCTCATAATTTTCGGGGGGAAAAAGATCCAGTAGCCGCCTGCAAGCAAGTTCTCACTTCGCCTTCTCGGCAGACTCAAAGGAGCCTCTGACCATCTGGGAAGCCTTCTCATCAGCAAAGCGGAATCACTAGATCAAGGCGGCAAACGATGAAATAAAGTTGATCATAGGAGCTCAAAATGGGAGCTTCTGGACCTTTCTCTAGACTGAAAAGCGATCAGTAGCAAATGGGTATTGAAGTTGGGGTACTGAGCAGAAGTCTTGAAAATCTTAGGAAATCTGACCGTGATGCAGAAAAAAGAGTTTTAAGATACTTGGTAGGAACTAAAGACCTCAAGCTCACACTAGGGGAAGGAGAAATGAAGTTGCAAACATGGAGTGATGTAAGTTATAGCGACATGCGAAGCCAAAAATCCACAACGGGATTTGTTCTGCAAATTGGGAACGGGACTTGCTGTTGGAGAAGCAAACTTCAAAAGGTCACGGCACAATCGACGAAGGAGTCAAAATTTATGGGAGCAAGCTCGACCCTTAAAGAACTCTTATGGGCGAAATCCATGTTGCAAGAATTGGGATACATGCAAATTGGACAACAGGTGATCTGGTGTGATAACGAAGTTGCCATTGCCATTGCTTCTAACCCAAGTCACCACTTCAAAAGCAAGCACATGGATGTAAAATTACACTTTATAAGAGAAAAAGTGTTCCCTATAGTGATTAAATTATGCTTTCTCCAAGATGCAAAAATGATTGATGATATGCTCACTAACACTCATCATGCTCCTAAGCTGAAGTATTGTAGGTGCAATTCTCTGTCCTCCATTAGACTACAAAATTTAAAAAGCTTGTAGATTGTTATTAACTAACCTATTTTCAATGGCAACCACTACTACCTAAGGAGATAAGTATACATTGTGATTGCACCCCTATGTAGCGTGGACTCCTTTGAGTCTATAGGAAAAATAATCTTTGAAAACGCCCATCTAGGCGATAAGTTATATGGTGGCAAAGATGCCTGTTTTATACTAACCCTCAAAGGGAGAGGTGATTGAAAAAACACTAAGTCGTGATTGTTGTTCTACAACCACCGGTGCAGGTGGAGGAGCAGTAGTAGTAGTAGAAGTAGACATGATACACTCTTAGAAGCTATCAAGAATCCTACCAAACAGCTGTTCTTAAGTGCTCACCAATTCTTATACAAGCATCCAAACCTCACAAAACTCTATCTGAATATTGAGTAGCGTAAACACTAATAACTCCCAAAGTTATAGCACAATTGACTTGACAACACTCAAGATATAATACTAAGAAGTTTCCCAAAAACTGTCTGCAGTTTTACTACTTGGAAGTCTGGATACATCATGTGTTATGAGTCCTAAGTCTTATACTTGTGTTGTACCGGCAATACCAGTGTACTTGAGAGGTACGTCAAGCTGCCAAGCTAATGTTACGCTACCACTGAGCTACCACTGAGCTACAACTAAGCTACCACTAAACTACCATTGAGCTACCACTGAGCTACCCACTAAGTTACCACTGAGTTCCCACTAAGTTGACTAGAACGTATCTATCGCAGTTGCTCTATCCTGTACAGAATCACATTAAGAATATCAAGCGTTGCGTTGTCCGTATGGACCATATCAAATATAATCGTGGTTGCCTTGTCCTGTCTGTGTTGCAGCTTCGCTGCTGCGCTGCTGTGCTGCTGCGCTACTCTGCTGTATAGCAGCTGCTCTGCTGTATAGCAGCTGCGTTGCTCTGTTGTCTAGCATTTGAGCTGCTCTATCTGTATAACAGCTGCGCTAATTTGTCTGTAAAGGAGCTGCGCTGCTTTGAGACTGAAAGCTTTGCAAAAAGACAACACTCCCTTAAAGCTTTAGACTCAGTTTCCCGGCGCAGCTGTGGTGATAAACTAGCGCAGCATCGCAGCATAGCAATATAGCAATCAGCAAGTCACCCAGTCCCACTACCTCACAATGGTGGATTTATTGCAGAGTGGTAGTATAGCAGTGCAGCAATTCAACTATTCACTTAATCCCACTGCGTCCCTACAATACTTCAGCTAAAGAGCAGGAAGGGCTTTAGTGAGCATATCAACAATCATTTTTGCATATGGCAAATAACATAATTTAAGCACTCTAGAGAACACTTTTTCTCTTACAAAGTGTAATCGTACATCCATGTGCTTGCTTTTGAAGTGATGACTCGGGTTAGAAGCAATGGCAATGGCAGCCTGGTTATCACACCAAATCACCTGTGGACCAACTTGCATGTATCCTAGTTCTTGTAATATGGATTTTACCCATAAGAGTTCTTTGAGGGCCGAGCTTGCTGCCATATATTCTGACTCCATTGTCGACTGTGCTGTAACCTTTTGAAGTTTGCTGCTCCAGCTGCAAGTACCATTCCCAATTTGTAGAACGAATCCCGTGGTGGATTTTCGGCTTGGCATGTCGCCATAGCTTGCATCACTCCATGTTTGCAGCTTGACTTCTCCTCCGCCTAGAGTGAGTTTGAGATCTTTAGTTCCGGCCAAATATGTTAAGACTCTCCTTGCTGCATCAAGATCAGATTTTCTCGGATTTTCTAGACTCCTGCTCAGTACCCCGACTGCTGCAGCAATGTCAAGACGGGTACAGTTCATGAAATATATTAAGCTTACCACTATCTATCTATAAGGTATTATTGTCATAGGATCATTCTCCCATGACTCTAAATACTCGCTAACAATGACACCTGGTTCTGTCTCTTCTCCCTCTAACTTCTGCCGAAACTCCATTGGAGTTAAACATCCTTTTGCCCCCCGCATTCCGTACTCATCTAACATGTTTCCAAATAGCCTCTTTTTGACTCAAATTTATTATTTTCTTATTTCTGTCCCTCTCTACCTAGATACCCAAAATTAATTTTGCCTCACCGAGGTCTTTCATCTCAAACCGTGAGTTTAGAGCAGTTTTGATTTTGTTAATTTGAGCCATTGATTTGCTAATTAATAGCAAATCATCTACATATACTGCTATATACACTATCCCATTTTCACATTTTAGAACGTAGACAGAGTGAACAGAACTTATCTTTTGAAATCCTAGACAAGTCAAGATTTCATCAAGCTTTATATTCCACTGTCTGGGGGCCTGTTTTAGGCCGTACACAGATTTTAGCAACTTGCATACTAAGTGCTCTTTTCCTGGTTCCACATACTTTTCAGGCTGCTGCATGTAAATGGTCTCTTATAGTTCTCCATGCAAAAAGGCCGTTTTTACATCCATCTGATGGATTTCCATATCTTCTATAGCAGCTAGAGACAGCAAAATCCTAACTGTTGGAAATCTTAAAACCGGAGAAAATGTTTCTTCAAAATCGATTCCTTCCTTTTGATTGTATCCCTTCGCCACAAGTCTGGCCTTATAGCGTTCAATGGTGTTATCGAGATTTAACTTCACCTTGAATACCCATTTGCTGCCGATCGCTTTTCGATCCAGAGAAAGGTCCACAAGCTCCCATGTTTGAGCCTCCATGATAGACTTCATTTCGTCGTTTGCCGCCTTAATCCAGTGATTCCGCTCTGGTGATGAGAAGGCCTCTTGGATGGTCAAGGGCTCCCCTAAGACTGCCGAGTAGGCAAAGTGAGAGCTTGCTTGTAGGCGGCTGCTTGATCTTCTTCCCCCCGGAAATTATGAGGCTGAGATCGTCGGATGCCGCGCATTGCGGTGATTCCGCTGATTGCGTTGGTTGCGATCCGTGTCTTGCTGATTGCGTTGGTTGCGATCCATGTCTTCCTGATTGCGCTGTTGGGCTGTCTGGACCCGAAGTTGGTGAGGAACTTGGAGAGAGTCTGACTCCGGAGTCATTACCGGAGTTTGTGGAATCTGCGGGACAATTTCCTGTATGCAATCTAAGATGACATACTCATGTACTTTTTGTTGCTTTTGTTGCTCTGTCATTTGAAATAAATCTATGGAGTTTAGTTCATCTTTAACAATGATGTTTCTAGCTACAACTATTTTCTGCCTTTCAAACACAAAGACTCTATAACCTTTTGAGTGATCGTCATATCCTAACAGAATACCCGTAATCCCTTTGGTTCCATTTTCCATCTATCTGTAGACGTATCCAATATAAAGCATTGACTACCAAAGACCTTGAAATGGCTAACATCTGGTTTGCTACCTGTCCAGATTTCGTAGGGAGTTGTTTCTACCGATCTTGATCCTTTCCTATTTTTAATATAAACTGCACAATTTAGAGCCTCAGCCCAGAATTTCGAATCCACATTTTTGTCTGCGAGCATCGACCTAGAGCTTTCCGTGAGAGTCCTATTCAGTCTTTGCGACACCCCATTTTGTTCCGGTGAATATGGAACAGTCAATAGATGACTAATGCCTTCCTCGAGTAAAAAGGTTTCAAATTCTTTCGATGTATATTCATCACCATTGTCCGATATGAGCTGCAAAATAGATGAATTATGAAGTTTTTCAGCCCATGCTCTATAGTGTTTGAAGTGACCAAACACTTCACTCTTCTCTTTCATGAAGTTAACTTTTGTAAACTTGGAGAAATCATTTGTGAAGGTGACCATATATTTCATCCCTCCGGCAGATGGAACCTTCGCCGGACCAAAGACATCTGAATGAATTTGTTGTAAAAGTTTCGTTGACCGATGCTCAGACTCCTTAGGAAATGGCAATCTGTGGATTTTGCCTAAAGCGCAACCATCGCAAGTTTTGACCGGCCCATCTTTGATTGATACACCCTCTATTTTTCTAGTAATGACCATTTTCCTCAAACTATCATAATTAACATGGCCTAATCTTTTATGCCACAACTCATCTGAGTGCAAAATACCAGAGTACAATACATCATTCTCCTTTGTATTAGCCATATCCATGCGATACATCTTGCTACTATCTCTAGTACCTGTAACCGCAACCTTGCCATTTTTGCTAACAACCTGCCACCATTTTTCAAATTAACCTCAAAGCCTTTGCTCTCTACCAACGACGTAGAAAACAGATTTTTCTTAAAGTTAGGCACAAATAAGACATTGTGAAGAGTCCTTTCAATTGCTTTTCCTTCTACATCAACTAGTAAGGACACATCACCCACAGCACGAGTTTGGACACTCATTCCACAAGCATAATAAATATTTTTCTCCGGAGTTGCTTTCAGATTTTTGAAGATGGTCTTGTTCCAGCACATGTGGGCTGACGCTCCTGTATCCATTATCCGTTCGAGGTCCTTGGCGCCCTCCATTGCAGCCGCCATAGCAAATAGATCCGAATCGTCCTCCGTAGAAACCGTCAAAGTCTCGTCTTGGAGAGACGAAGAAGTTGATAATACTGCATTTCCACGAGGCGTAGTCCCCGTGAAGCCTTTGTAAAACTGGCTTTGTTGCCATCGCGGCCGGTATAAACCTGTATCGTTAGCTTTTTTGAGCTTAGGACAAAATTTGTATCCATGACCTCTCTCACTACAATAAAAGCATGCATTGTTGGATTGTCTATTTTCACTTTGATTAAAATGTCTGAACTGATTAAACTGATTCCTTTGCTGATTAAACTGTCCTTTTCTCTCAAAGTCTGAATTAAAAGCCTCTACTTGCTCAACATTGATAATATTAGATGTAGCTTCCTCCTTTATTAAAATATTGATGGCTAACTGTAAAGTCCAGCTAGCTTTATCTTTCTGTTTGAGCATGTTAGATACTCCTTTCATACTACGAGGGAGACCCCTTATGAGCAATGCTGCCTGTTGAAAAGGAGGAATTACCCTACCTGCACAAGCATGTGCATCTACAAAGATACGAAATTTGTTAGAATATTCAGCCATTGTACCGCCAGTGTACTTATAGTCCCAAATTTTTCCAGCCAATAGAAGCTCTTTCGGACATTGGCCTTTTCAAAATCACTTTTAAGAGATTTCTAGATATCAATTGCTTTTTTCATTTTTATCGGAGACATAGCTAAGTCCTCAAATATACAAAATTTCAGAATAGAACGAGCTTGCGTATTTTTCTTAGACCATGACGGATCAGATTCATCCAGCGAACCATCCAATATATCCAAAAGATTAGCATTTTCAAAATGTTTTTCCACCATATCCGCCCAGTAACCATACTTATCCCTGGAAAAGATAGGAGTTCTTGATGATAGGCCCATAACCTGTTGTTCTACAACCACCGGTGCAGGTGGAGGAGCAGCAGTAGTAGTAGAAGTAGACATGATACACTCTCAGAAGCTATCAAGAATCCTACCAAACAGCTGTTCTTAAGTGCTCACCAATTCTTATACAAGCATCTCAACCTCACAAAACTCTATCAGAATATAGAGTAGCATAAACACTAATAACTCCCAAAGTTATAGCAGAATTGACTTGACAACACTCAAGATATAATACTCAGAAGTTTCCCAAAAACTGTCTGCAGTTTTACTACTTGGAAGTCTGGATACATCATGTGTTCTGAGTCCTAAGTCTTATACTAGTGTTGTACCGGCAATACCAGTGTACCTGAGAGGTACGTCAAGCTGCCAAGCTAATACTAAGCTACCATTGAGCTACCACTGAGCTACCACTGAGCTACCACTAAGCTACCATTGAGCTACCACTGAGCTACCCACTAAGTTACCACTGAGTTCCCACTAAGTTGACTAGAATCGTATCTATCGCAGTTGCTCTATCCTGTACAGAATCACATTAAGAATATCAGACGTTGCGTTGTCCGTACGGACCATATCAAATATAATCGTGGTTGCCTTGTCCTGTCTGTGTTGGAGCTTTGCTGCTGCTCTGCTGTATAGCAGCTGCTCTGCTCTATAGCAGTTGCGTTGCTCTGTTGTATAGCAGCTGCACTGCTCTGTCTGTATAGCAGCTGCGCTGCTTTGTCTGTAAAGGAGCTGCGCTCCTTTGTCTGTAAAGGAGCTGCGCTGCTCTGAGACTGAAAGCTTTCCAAAAAGACAACAGTGATTCCCTCTAATAACTCTTATCTACTGAAGTACGGACCAATTATATTGTTGTACCGTACAAAAAATACTACTGCCGATGTACCTTTTGTACGACTAATGTACAACAAGGCTATTACGTGGACGCGTGCCCTCTTTTTACTCGTCCATAGGTTCCTCAGAATTCCCGCGACCAAATGTGATTTCTCCACGTGGCGCCAAGTCATGCCATGTCACAAAAAGCCAAAGTGATCACTTCGCGATTTCGGGGATGATGTGCGCCGTTGGATATGAACCGAAATGCAATCTCAACTGTTATAAATACTTGCGCGATATTTGTTTCGCTGTCGAAACAAAATGTGTGGTATCTGTTTCAAAATAGCATCGTACTTTGTACTTTACAAAATTGCATCTATGCACGCCGTATACAGTTTCAGTTAAATGAATTCATTCACTCTTAAATAAATATATATCTATCATACCCTATAGCATTTAACATTAGTCTTAGTCTAATAGGATAAAGCTGACGGTTACCAGCCAACTTGACAGACGGCAGGTACTGGAATGAAGTCCTGGGTCCTTAGGTTTTTTTTAGTAACCTACTAAAAATAATTGCCTGTTGAACTTAAGCAGCCATGGTTCAACCACCCTCTTTATCCTTCAGTGACTGCAAAAAGCATAAGGGCTAGAGAGAGGAGGTGGAGGCAGGTTGTCCGTCCTTTCCTTTTTCCTTTTATACTAACATATTTTTGATCGGACGGCGGTGAAGAATTCCGAGATCGCAAAATAAGATTTTGGCGGTTTGTGGTCACCTACACATCGATGGACACGTGGCACAACCACATTGCATTACGACTTCTCCAAGGATTACAGGAACGAATCCAAATATGACATATGTTGACTTGTTGGTGATGTAGTACAATGGTTGTACAGAAAGTACACCGGCACTTGTACCTTTCTATACGACATAGTATTATGATTAGTGCCGCACTTCAGTAGATAGAGTTTTAGAGAGGGATAGGACTTAGAAAAGTTTGGTGGATAGGACCCTCTTTCCGAGAGAGCTTCTATACTAAAGGTCAACTTTGACCCTCCATAACTTACTGCTCAGGAGAGCAAATTGAGAGATTCTTTTTGCTATAAATTCAAGGGAGTCTTGCGTTCACAAAGGTAGAGGTGGTCATTGTTTCTTTTCTGCCAGAGTGGCAATTGATTTTTCTGAAACACAAAAGGGTCAGGGTTATCGTAGAGGCTTCGTGTGAGGTGCTGACTCTGAGGGCCAATGGAGGTCTCACAGTTGCAACTTCCTCCTCAAAACTAGCAATAAAGGTTCCCTTCCTAGTCCTTGTTTAGAACCCTTATCATCTAACACAGATGTTGAGATAAGGTTTCTGTTTAACTCCGGAATTCACAACACATTAGAGAAAGTAACTATGGATGTCTTTCCCTCCACTAATACTTTCAAATCTACTAATCCTACCAAAGTAATAGTCACTACCCTCATATCCCCATACTTTATCTATACACTGGGAATCTATCTCATCTTTGTGAACTTGTGTTTGTCTTTACACATCTGCATAGAGGCACCTAAATCCACAATCTAGCTCGCTTCACCTTTCAATCCTATGAAAGCACATTTTTGCTTGCGTGGAATCTCGACCTCCATCTTCCTCTCCAACTTCTTATCCAACAAGAGATCATCGTCCTCGTCCTCGAATTCCTCGTCATGTACTTGTGTCTAAGAGCCTTTTCCTTTCCTCTTGGAGGTCTACCGATATGCCGCTCCTTTAACCGAAGTTCGGTTAGCTTAGAACATTTTGCCATATAGTGCCCCAGTTTCTTACAGAAATGACATAGCCCCTTGGGAGCCCTCGGTCTAGACTCATAGGATTGATTTTTCCGCCACCCCCCTCCGTAGTTTCCTACCGGTTTTTTGGGATCCTTGTCCCTCGAATTAGTCCCGATTTCTTAGGCTTGCACACTCTTTCCTCCCCTCCTTATCTCTATCATATTCTCCCGAACAAGAATCATTCCTACCACAAAATTCCATATCCACTTAGAGTCCGGTAACTCATGCACACGGTTGACTATATTCTTGTAATCATCGGGTAACTTTATGAGAAAGTAGTTATCCTTCATCATTTACGTTTCTATCTGTCCAACACTCTCTAGCTCCATGAAAAGTGTTGCAAGCTCATTACAAAAATCTAACATCTTCTCCCCTTTGTATACATATGCATCTATTTTCTAATCAGCCAACTGCTGTTGCTGAATCGTGTTGTTTTGAAAAGTCAGTTTCGTGCGTACGAGACAGTTTGCCCGTAACTGCTAATTGGATTTAATATGGAGGTTTGAATAGATTCACGGATTGGGGGAGCGAACGGATTGATATAATTAAAGTGACGTAAAAGACTCATTGAGTGGTGTGAACAAGCTGTGACAAATGGACGGCGGATCGCGAAGCGATCCGATGTAAAATAAACGGAATGTTGGAATAGGCGCCGCCAGTACTGCGGAGCTGCGACGCAGTTAGGTCAAAATAGCTGCGGCTATTTGTATGATCCGTACGGACAAGCGCAACTAGCGCAGCCAGCGCAGCTAGCGCAGCTGCGGATAATATGACTAGGATAGATCACGAGTAATGATGATTGTACGGTAGTGGTAGCTTAGTAGTTGCTTAGTGGTAGCTTGGTTTTTGACATAGGATCAGTATAATAGGCGTCGACGCGATCGACGCGACCGACGCGATCAACGCGAACAGGCATGCCTAGTATGTTTATCGGCGTCGATAAAACTGGATTGACGCAGCGTCGAGGCGTCATGACCGCCGCGGATAAGGTTGTAAGGCAAATAAAATGTAGCC
>JBBHKE010000209.1:23579-37467 GCA_037447655.1 Zygnema cylindricum | reverse complement strand
TAGAGAGGTAGTTTGCTTATACATAAAAGGTTTTTATTTTATAGTAAAGAGTATTAATTAGTAAAAGTAACTCCCATCTGTAAAGCCGTGAGAGTGATTCAATTGGGAACCCCGCTACGTTCTAATTTGAGCCGTGTATGGTTGTGATACTATTCCGGCTAGAGTACCCATGTGTCTGTGGTAATGACGTTATGTTGGTCGTTCCTGTTATAATTGGGCGATGTTACGCACACTGTGTTTGGATAGAGCTGAATTGGATTGTATACTATCTACCCCACACCCGGGTATTGGACAACAAGAAACCAGATTTTATCTGGCGTCTTCGGTGGGTTTGATAGTACGTTTTTCGATTCGCTTCGATCCGGTTACTTGTTAGTAAACTTTACGTAGGAGGTAAATTGTATGTACGTATGTGTCACTTACAGTTAGGATTATTTGTCGTAATAGGTTCTCATGATGTAATACTACTTAGTGGAAGGTACGTTGGCTATTTTGACATGTAGCAATTCATTGACAGCTCACAAGTGTATATATAGGAATGAGCTTTGTTAGGAATTAATCATCAATGCTTAGCATGAAAAGTAGGGACCGAAGATGTAGACTTTTAGGGTTGCCGATTAGGTCATGCATTTGAGTAATGTGTTTATTGATATACTTTTGTTTATCTAATGTTTATGTGAGATTGCACTCTTTTTGTTATTATTTATTTATGTTATTTTATGTTTGTTTGATATGCATTATTTATGCATTTGTCCTAGGGTTTGTTTATGTCGATTATTCCATCAAACCTTAGATGTTGTCATAGGGTTTATTTATGTTGATTATTCCATGAAACCCTAAATGTTGTTTATTGCATCTGTGTATGCATGTATGTTAAATGGAGGATGCATTTCAAATGATTGTTCATTGGCCTAGCTTCGCTTAGCTTTTTGCATGATAGTTTGGGTGGCTTCTGCGGTCTATTTTAGACCAAAGAACAACATTTATGTCTAAGAAATTATCACACCCCATATATCTCAGCATTGGTCCTAGACAATAGGACAAAGCTAATGGCTACTTTGACGGAAAGTACGTACCAGGATCAAATCCTGCGTCAATCAAACCTTTTGGTAAATCTATCCCTATTTTGCTTCCGGTCTCTTTAGACAACTTAGGCAACTATTGCTCTAGCTCTTTTTCTAGCCTTCACTAAATACAACATGTGTGGGGGTTGGAGAAAGGAGTTAGAGGCAGACTGCCTTTACTGTTTTTTTGCTTTTATGCCACACTGTTAACCTAGAAAATATCTAAAGAAAACATTATTTTCTACAAGTGGACAGGCTTTGACAACGAAGACAAATTGGAGGAAGGATCTGAGGAAACTGCTTGGGGGTTATGGATAATAAACCAGACCGAGGGCCTAAAAGGGATTGTGTTGTTTTTGTTAGAAACCGGGGCACTACATGGCAAAGTGCTAGAAACTAACTAAACTTTGGTTAAAGGAGGGGTAGCGTGGACATCCGAAAGGAAAGAAAAAGGCTCTTGTGACGCAAGTAATTGAAGGGGAATCCGAGGACGAGGAGCTTTTGTTGGATGAGAAGATGAAGGTGAAAATTGAGGTCAAAATCCCATGAAAACATAAATGTGCCTTCGAGGGATTGAAAAGTGAAGTGGGTTGGATTGTGGACTCAGGTGCTTTTATGCATATGTGTCAGGGCAAATACATGTTCACAAAGATGAGAAAGATTCCCACTGTAGAAATTGATTACTCGGATGGGAGGGTAGTCACTATTACTTTAGAAGGATCGGTAGATCTGAAAGTATTAGTGGAGGGAAAAACATCCATAGTTACATTCTCTGATTTTGTTGTTATTCGTGATTGAAAAAAAAATCTTATCTCAACTTCAGTGTTAGATGATAAGGGTTTTGAAACTAGCACTAGGAAAAGAGTCTTTACTGCTAGTTTTGAGGAAGAAGTTGATTTCACTCCTAAAAAAGGTATTCAAAGGATGTTTAGGCTGATTTTAAACAATAATAACAAGAAGCTTTATTATTCAAGTGTTCATGATATAATGTTGTGGCATAACAGGTTTGGGCATGTGCATTTATAAAAGTTAAAAAAAATGAAAAAGATTGTAGTAGTGTAAGGGATTCAGTTTGGAGATAGTGAAAGTCTAAGTGAATGTAGTGGATTTGCTCAAGGTAAGGCAAACTGGTTACCCTTCCCAAAAGTTACCACTTATAAAGGAGAAAAAGTGTTAGAATTGGTATAGAATGATATTTGGGGACCAGGAGAGCCATTTATACCAGCGGCAAATTTTGAGGGGGGAAGGAGAAGCAGAAAAGGCCTAGAAGAAAACCAAGTCAACATTAAGGTAACCAAATTGTCTCACTTGGGTGAACCTCTGACTTAGAAATAGGCGATGAACCGTTTGGAGAGATACTGATGGAAAACAACCATTAACCAGGAAATGGCCTCAATGATGGCGGTGGATACTTAGGAGTTGGTGGACTGTCCACTTGACCGAAAGTTGATAGGGTGTAAGTGGGTTTTCAAGTTGAAACTAAACCCAGATAACACCATCGAGCGTTACAAGGCTTGGTTAGTGACCAAAGGATTTACTTACAAAGAGGGTATATGGACCAGATAGATTATCTAAACAACCTTCAAGTATAGAGAGTTGGAAGAGGAGATCTTTATATGACAACCCGAATGATAGGTGGAACAAGGAGAGGAGAGCAAGGTATGTCGGCTGATCAAATCTCTCTATGGCCTAAAAAAGGCGCCTCGAGAGTGGAACAAGAAGCTTGATGAGTTTTTTACTAGTCTAGGATATATACGGATCAGCTCGGATCATTGAATTTACCTGTTTGAAGATGAGGAAGGTATTATTTTTATTGCAATTTTTTATCGATAATTTGCTTGTTTTAAGTAAAGCCATGGATAAAATAAATTAACTGAAACAAATCTATAGAGCAAATTTGAGATGAAAGATATTAGGGAAGAATAATATATAATGGGAATTTAGGTAGAGAGAGACAAAGATAGAAAGATAATCAGACTAACTCAGATGGAGGCCATTGAAAACATGTTGGAAAAGTTTCAAATTGACAAGGCCAATAGTTATACAACTCCAATTGGGGTAAAGAAAAGAAGTGAGGGAGTGTGGAAAGAGTTATAATTTTGCATGAGGAAGTAGATCCTTAAGGGTAGAAGTTCATACAGACTATCCTTTACAGAAAAGCAGTGGGCAGTCTAATCTATTTCATGAATTCTACTCGGTCGGATTTGGCAACAGCTATAGGAGTTTTGAGAAGGAGTCTTAATGCTCCCACTAAAAGAGAATGGGAGGCAACTAAGAGAGTCCTTATATATCTTGTAGGGACTAAGGATATATAGTTGCTTTTGGGCAGGGACAATAATGACATCACCACTTGGAGTGATGCTAGTTATAAGGATGCTCCAATGAGGAGATGTATTTTTGGACATGTATTGTATTTGGGTGATAAGGCTTGATGGTGGAGTATTAAACAATAAAAGATTATTGCTGAGTCTACCTCGGAGGCTGAGTATATAGCCTCTTGCTATGCTGTAAAAGAATTGATGTGGGTGAAGTCTTTGCTTCGTGAGCTTGGTCATCTTAAAAGTGGTGTACAGAAAATCATCTGTGATAATCAAAGAGCTATTGTCATCCTGCCAATCCTAAACACCACTTCAAAGCCGAACACATGGATATTAGACTCAATTTTGCTAGAGAGAAATTAAAGAACAATATATTCAGTTTGGAATACAGACCAGATAGTGAGATGGTAGCGGTTATGATGACCAAACCTATACCTTCTTCTAAATTGAGTTTGATTAGAAAATAAAAGGAGTGTATAAATTAATGGTTTCAATTCGATATTTTCTAGGTCTAAAAGGTGTATAATAAAAACACAAAGAAACAAAGGCAAACTGCCTCTCACTCATCTCTCAAACCTTATACTTGTTGTAGTCATTGATGATTAGAAAAGGAATTAGAGCCATGACTGCCTAGTCTTCTTAGAGGGACAAGGAGCTGAAACATATCACTTGTACCAAAAAGGTTCCCAGAACCACAATTTGATCTTGGTACCTACAGTTTGTCAGAGTAGCCGGTAGCCGTTAGCTTTATCCTATAGTATATGACCAGTGCTCAAATATATATGGTGCGATATGTATTTAAATATTAACACATCACCGATTTTTTTTAAAAATTTAGACTTTGGAAATTTATGAACTATCGCGGACGCAATAAACAGAACCACGACGCAGAAATGAAATCAAATATTTAATTTCCACAGACGCAATTAAATGTTGTTGTCAATCGAATGACTCACAATAGAGTCAAAGTACCACAGTGGTTTTTTGGTGGTATATGGAGGAATCGTCACCAAATGACACGTGGCAGCCTACCGGTGGATAGCGGAGATTGCGGAACGGGCAACTATGGCTGTGGAACTGACAGAAGTCAGCGGGACAACCATGCCGTACCATGGCTGACAAGAAGTACAGCGGCACTTGTACCTTCTTGTACTTTATAGTCTTAGGATAGGTCAAGTACAATTGTAGTACGAGGTTCAAAGAGGGCATGAGGACTTAGACAAATCTTACGTAGCAACCTCTTTCTTAAAGGGCATATGTACAAAGGGTCAACTTTGACCATCCATAACTTAATGCTCAAAGGTGCAAATAAACTAATTCATTTTGAAACAGCCTCAGGAGATTCTTCTCTTCACGTCGGAGAATTCAGTTTAGTCTTAGTTAGTTTTGGCCGAACTCAAAAGGGTAAGGGTTATCCTAAGGGTTTTTAGTGAGCTACCTACTACAAGGACCAATAAAGGTCTGAGAGTTGCACGACCATGGTACGGCATGGCGGTCTCGTTGACGCTTGTCAGTTCTTGAGCTATAGTCGCTCTCCTAGGATTTTGTGATGTCCACTCATACCTTGCCACGTGTCATCCGTCGCCATTTAGCTCACAAACCGCCAAATGTCCACTCTGGTGCGTCGGCTCCACTGTGAGTTGTCTGATTCGAAATAGACAATTTATCACGTCCATTCAAATTCAATGTTGTTTTTTTTTGGAATTTGTTTAATGAAGCATGTTATTTGTTTATATTTTTAAATATTAATCACACACCACGTTCTTAACGCTTCATGAAAAAAATTAACGGATAAGGCGCACGGCTACGCCGTACAGCATCATGCCGAAGGTCTAATGATCAAATCATGGTCTTGGCGCCTAACTTTTGCAAGGGGCTATTCCTTCTTCCCCCTTAGCCTGTCTCTTTGTCTGCCTAAGGCAGCTATGGCCATCTAACACTCCTTAGTGACTACAATAATTATGAGGGTTGTAATAAGACCATAAACTGATAAAGAGATAGAAGAAAAACTACCTATTTCAACACTCCTAATAGTTTCTAATCTATCTTTTGCTTCAGTCAACACTTCTCCCTACAAAATACCAATTTGGGAGAAAGAACTTGTTTAGTCATCATATCTGCTACCATCTCCCATCCGGTCTTTATTCGAAACTAATTATTTTATTCTCAACCTTCTCTCGAAAAAAGCTCAATCGAATATCGGTATGCTTTGCTTTAAAGTGATGCTTTGGGTTTGCTGCAATTGCAATTGCAGCTTGATTATCAAAAATTATTCTTTGCACTCCATTCTTGATATACTCAAGTTTTTTAAGCAATGATTTCACCCACATCAATTCTTCCACAGCCAAACAAGAGGCCATATACTCAGCCTCCATGGTGGATTGAGCAATCACCTTTTTTAACTTGTTGCTCCAACAGTAAGCCCCATTCCAAACATACAACACATTCCCAGAAGTAAACCTCCTCATCAGAGCATCCCTATAACTAACATCACTCTAATTGGTGATGTAACTATTATCCACTCCCAAATGCAACCACAGATATCTTGTTCTTATCAAGTAGCGCATGACTCTCTTGGTTGCTTTCTTATCAAGTAGCGCATGACTCTCTTGGTTGCTTCCTAATATTTCTTCCTAGGATCATTCAGACTCCTTTTTAATATTCCTATAGTTGTTGCTATATCATGACGGGTACAGTTCATAAAATAGATCAAACTTCTTACAACTTATCTATACGGAATATTTTCATGAACTTTCTTTCCTGTGGTCCTATCTCATTATCCAAGACCAAAACTCCCGTTTTTGAAGTCCCCTTATTTTCCTTCTTTAAATCCATTGGATTCGTAAAACTATTTGCTTTATCCTTTTGAATTTTTTCAAGTTTGTTTTTGATTACTCTCTTTTGAGTAAGTCTAATTATTTTTTTCCCTTTATACTCTCCATATGAATTCCCAAGATATATTTTTTTTCCCCCAAATACTTCATTTCAAATCTACTCTTTAGATCCTTTTTCAATCTATTAATTTTTTCCATGGATTTACTTAACACAAGCAAATCATCAACGTGGATTGCAATGAAAATTATATCTTCCTCATCTTCAAAGAGATAGATGGAATGATCGGAGTTGATTCGGATATATCCCAAACTTGTAAAAGACTCGTCCAACTTTTTGTTCCATTAGCGTGGAGCATACTTTAGTTCATAAAGGGACTTTATCAATTTGCACACCTTACTTTCTTCTCCATTTTTCACAAACCATTCCTCTGTTGCATGAAGATCTCTTCTTTTGATTTTTCGTGTAAGAAAGTTGTTTTTATGTCCATTTGGTGCACTTTTATGTCTTCCACTGCCGCTAGACTAAGTAGAATTCGAATAGAGGGAAATCTAACAACCGAAGCGAAGGACTCCTCATAATTGATTCCCTCCTGTGTGAACCCCTTTGCCACTAATCTGGTCTTGTATCGCTCAATAGTAATATCCGGATTGAGTTTCAACTTAAATACCCACTTGCATCCTATTGGTTTTCTGTCCGGAGGAAAATCCACCAGCTCGCATTTGTTTGCTTCCATAATGGAAGCCATGTCATCATTAATGGTTGTCATCCATCTACTACACTCAGGACTATTAATTGTTTCCGAATATTTTTGGGTTCTTTCAAATGTGACATCAATCTAACCTTGATATTCACATGTCTTTCTTCACGTTTCTTGCAGCTTTTCGTCCCTTCTTCAAAATCCGAAGTCATATTGGAGGGTAATCCCGGATTTATCTGAATGACTTCATCTTCTCCCCTATCCGTGGAGTCCATCTCGGTCGCTCATCATCCATTTCAGGTCTTTCTGTATTATTTTCCTCGGTTTAAGTTGGAACTTGTGGCTCCAAGAGAGAGTCATTCTCAGTCAGTTTTTCCTCTTTATCTGCAAAGTTTGGTTGAACCGAAATTTGATGAAAAGAATATGAATATAACTCACTTTCGGATTCAATTATAATTCTGACCAATATAGTATAATTAAAGGGATTTACTAAATTTCCTTCATCCATAACTACTTAGTGTTTTACTAGGATGATAACTTGTTTTCCTTGATCATAAACTTTATATGCCTTTACATTTTTATCATATCTAAGTAAATACCCTGGCTTTCCCCTTGCACCTAACTTCCAATCTGATTTTTTTGTGTTTCGACATAAAAATTGATTTCAAAACACCTTTAAGTGTGAGATATACATTTTTCTCCTGGTCCATCTTTCATACGATGTTTGACCTTTCACTACCGAGGTAATGACTTTATTCTTTAGATAATTAGCACATTTCATAGCCTCTGCCCAGAAGCGTTTTCTTATATTTTTATCCAATAGCATAGTATGAGCACTTTCACTTAATATTCGATTTAGTCTTTTGGCTACACCGTTTTGTTCCAGATTCTTTAGGACTGTCTTATGGTGTTGAACCCCTTCCTCTTTGAAAAAAACCTCAAACTGATTCGAGGTGTATTCCCCCCCATTATCACTCCTCACTCTCTTTATAGGTGTCTCATAAAGCTTCTCACTCCACGCTTTATACTCTTTAAAATAAGCGGGTGCCTCATATTTATTTTTCAAAAAATAGAATTTAGAATACCTAGACCAATCATCAATGATAGTAAGCATAAATCTTTTGCCTCTAACCAACGTCACTTTGGCCGGTCCCTATATGTCAGTATAAACTAGATCTTTGACCTTTTCACCTTTATAGGTTGCGGTTTTCGCGAAAGGTAATCCGTGGGCCTTACCTTAAGCACATCCACTACAGTCATTTAAGGTCTCATTATCTCCAAAATGTATTCCCTCAACTATTCCTATTTTTTATATTTCTTTTAATCTATCTCGATGCACATGCCCCAATCTTTTATGCCAAATCACCAAGTCGCTTACACCGGCATAGTCAACCCCCGTCTTTCCATTTCTCAAATTCAGCCTAAATATTCTTTAACTACCCTATTCAACTGTGAAATATACTTCATCCTCATAGCAAGCAACAAAGACTCCATTCTTAGTACTAGTCTCAAAACCTTTATCATCTAAGATCGACGTAGAGATAAGATTCTTGTTCAACTGTGGAAAAAAAAGGACATTACAGAAAGTGACTATGGATATGTTACCTTCAACTAAGACTTTTAGATCCCCAAATCCTACTAACCTAGTAGTCACTATTCTCCCATCCCCATAGTCTATCTCTACTATAGGGATCTTTCTCATTTTGTTAAACATTTGTTTAATTTTGCACATATGCATAGAGGTACCTGAGTCAATGATCTAACCTTTTTCGGGAGCTTCTTTCACTCGGCCAAAGGCACCTTATTGCTCCCTTTGAATCTCCGGCTCGGTTTTCACCTCCAACTTCTCGTTGAGAATGAGTTCTCCATCATCCTCATCTTAATCCTCTCCCATTACTTGTGTTGCCATAAGTGCCTTCTTCTTTCCGTTGGCTAATCTACTAGTTTGCCCCTCCTTAAGTCTCATCTCAATCAACTTAGTTCACTACGTCATATATTGTCCCGACTTATTACAAAAATGGCAGAGCCCCTTTGGAGGCCTAGATCCGGATCCATCTGATTGATTTCCTCTCCCTCCTCCTCCAACATTCCCATAATGTTTCTTGGAATCGTGATTCCTTCTGTTTGATCCACTTACCAAAGCTCGGCCACTCTTTCCTCCTCTCCAAATCTCAATTGTGCTTTCTCGAAACAAAATCATCCCAACAACATAGTTCCAGATCCATTGATGATTTGGCAAATCTTCAACCCTATTAGCGATGTTCTCATAATCATTAGGCAGTTTCATTAGCAAGGTATTCACATTTGCTTTCTCTGTCTTGTTTTCCAACACTCCCCAACTCCATAAACAATCTAGTGAAGTCATTGCAAAAATCAAGCATTTTTCATCCTTTGTAAACATATGCTTTTACCTTTGCATCAACTTTTGAATCATACCACTCTTGTTAATACTTCCCAGAGCCTCGTATAAATTGGCCGCCTTGTCCACATTAACGTGAGGTGTAGCACATGCTTGAGTGAGATGTCGAAGAATAAAATGAGTTGCCATTGTGTTGTTGAAGTCTTAGTTTTGAGTATCATTTGCCTTGCTTTTCTGAACAGCCACTTCCGATACCGATCCAGTAGCTATCGGTGTAATTTTCTCCTCCCTCTTATCCTTCCCTTTTTCCAACACGATGCTTTCTCGATCACTATCTACCTCCTCTTCCTCCACAGATCCTTCGAGAACATAGCTTCACCAAACCAGGTGGAACACCCAACGACCACTCACATTGCCCTATAGCCATTTTTCGAAGAGTGCACCCCTCATCATGGCTTCCCAGTATATGAACCTTGTTCCATTGAAAATGGGCACCCTAGAGGGTGGGCCTATAACTTGTAAATTTGTGACCTCTATTGGCCCACAAAATGTTCAACCTATATAAAGCCTCTAGGATTATATTTGCCCTTTTTACTTTCCCATTGATTAATTACCACGTAGCCACACATGTTCTCTGACCACCTTCACCCATGTGAAGGCTTGACTCCCCTAAGCCGAACGCAAAAAGAATGAATGGATTTGCTCCTCGACAATTAGTTATACTTGGCCAAAGATGGCATATTAATACAAAAGGTCTCTCTGAGAGAGGTGCCTCATAAATTGTCTAAGTCCTAAAACCCTCTTTGAACCTCCTACTACTACTGTACCTAACCAATCAAAAGACAATAATGTACAAGAAGGTACAAGTGTCGAAGTACTTCTTGTACGACCATGGTACGGCATGGCTGTCCCGCTGAGGCTTGTTAGTTCTTGAGCCATTGTCACTCTCTCCGTAATGTCAGTTATCCACTTATGCCTTGCCACGTGTCGTTCGTCAACATTTAGCTCATCAACCGCCAAATGACTGCTCTGGTGTATCGCCTCCACTATGAGCGGTCTAATCGAAAAACTGACAATTAATCAATTTCGTTCAAATTCAATGTCATTTATTTTCATAATCTGTTTAATGAAGTATGTTAGTTGTAAATAAGTTAGATATTAATCACACACCACGTACATAACGCTTCATCAAGACTTAACGGATAAGGCGCATGGCTATGTCGTAAGGCGGTCATGCCGTAGGTCTTAGGATCAAATCTTGGTCACGGCGCCTAACTTTTGCAAGGGGTTGTGCCTTCTACTCCCTTAGCCTATCTCCTTGTCAGCCTAAGACAGCCATGTCTATCTAACAGTCTTTAGTGACTACGACAAGTATGAGGGCTAAAGTAAGACCATATACTAACAAAGAGATAGAAGATTGTTGATGTGTGTGTATGTGTTGTGTTTATTTGTTCATGCTTCCAATTGGTAGCCTTTTTGTTTTGTTGGGCACCTCGTGATCAAAGGGGTATGGAAAAGGAGGATAAATTGTAAAACATTCTATATATCTAGAGAATTATAAAGACCTTTTATTAGCTAAATTTGGTTACGTATTCATGGAGAGATGTGTTAAGTATTGCAATACTATTGTGAAGTTTTTGAACCAAACGGAGTATACCTTTTTTTTTTGTCAATGAGTCACCTTGGGTTCACGATATTTCGGGACACTGGTGCTTCATGTAGGGACAACATTTTCGTTCGTAAGATTTACATTAGATTGTAAGTTGTTCAAATTAAAATGTTTTGTTATATATTTTATAGGTTTCTTAAGTAATCTAAAAAGAGGAAGGATAAGCAGAGGCATCGTGCTTCTAACTTCTCTCTCTAGCCCCCATACTTGTCGTAGTCACTAGAGGTTGTAGAAGAAGCTACAGCCATGGGTGCCTATGCTTCTCCTAGAGTCAGAAGGCATTCCTTTGTTAAACTTAACAAAAAGGTTAACGGACCCAAGATTTGATCCGAGTACCTACCGTCCGTCTGAATAGCCCAACGTCGTTACCATGTAGCCTAACACCTGTGTCGAAGTTAATAGTTTACGATAGCCACTTAAAGATGTAAAAATAGGAAAGTTCATTTAACTAACGATCAGATCACAATCACATAGACATAGTGAGATAGAATCACATCGAAAAGTATTGTTTGTATTTTAAACGGCTATAAATTAAGCCGATATCAATCGGACGGTGGAGGAACAAGCCCTCATCACGGAATAGATGATTTGGCGGTTTGCGGTCTCAGCCACGCCAAGTAACACGTGGCAACATGACATTGGATGGTGGCATCTCTGGGACATACCATGGCGAACCCAGATATGGCAAGCGTCGCCTTCTTAGCTATGTCGTACAATGCTCGAACAGAAAGTACTCCGGGCCAAGTACCTTTCTGTACTATACACTGAATCTATAGGCTCCGTACTTCAGTAGAAGAGGGATAAGAGAGGGGGTTCAGGACTTAGAAAATAATAGGTAGCAGCCTATCTCTTAGAGCGCATCTATATAAAAGGTCATCTTTGACCATTGATTATTAATTGCTCAAGGGAGCAATTTGCAAGATCCTTTTTATGGCAAACTCAACGAAGTCAGCTCTTTCAAGGGGTACAATATGGTCAGTCTCTATTTTGTCAGGGTGTCAAATAAACTCATACAAAGACTAAGAGATTGAGGTTATCCTAGAGGCTTTTGATAAGCTGCCAACTCTAAGTACCAATGGAGGTATGAGAGTTGTACGTTATGGGCCCACCCCCTAGGGTGCTCATATTCAATGGGACTAGGTTCATCTATTAGGAGAGTATGATGATACGAGCCCTATGTGAGAAAATATTTTGGGGAATAGTGAGTGGGCGAGTAAAGCGCCCATCCAATCTTGATATTCATCTAATGTTTGGAGGAAGCAGATTTGGTAGAAAACCAGATCCACCGCCATCAGAGGAGTTAGAAGACGGAAAAAGCTTCGTGATGGAAAAAGGGAAGGAAAAAGAGAAAACCACACCTATAGCAACCGCATTTGTTTTCATGTCTCTTATTCCGAGGAAAAAGGAGAATGATATCGATACTTGGGACTACAACAACATGCAGCCAAGCATTTTATGCTCCGTCATCTCACACAAGGACTTGCAGGTCCTCATTTACAGGTGGAAATGGCATCAGATCTATGGGATGCGCTTATAGAGATGTACCGTAGCAGTACTATTCAAGATTAGAAGCTAGCAGATCAAAGGATCAATGGATATTTTCTCAAAGGAGAGAAGATGCTTCATTTCTGCAATGAGCTGGCTATACTCTTCATGGAGTTAGAGTGTGCCGAAAAAGTAGAAACCGAGAAGGCAAAGGTTCACTGCTTACTCATGAAACTACCCAATGAGTATGAAAACATTGTGAACCGGGTACAAGATCTACCGGACTCCAGGTGGATATGGAATTCGGTAGTTAGTATGATCCTCGTACGAGAGAATACAATTGAAATTCGGAGGGGAGTTAAGAGTGGACAAGCCCTAACGGTTAGAGCAAGTTGGAGAAACAAAGATTCACGAAAACCCCTTCGAAGACATGGAGGGGAAGATCAAAAAAAGCAATCCGATTAGTCGGTAACAAGTGGACCTATTGGGCTTTGTCATTTCTGCAAAAAACCCAGGCATTATTTGGCGAAATTTACCAAACTGATAGAGCTTCGGATAAAAGAGGGGCAGACCAAGGGTCACCCACAAGGGAAGAAAAAGGCACTTGTCACACAGGTTCTCGACGAGGAATCCGATGACGAGGACAACGGACTTCTTTTGGATGAGGAGTTGGAGGCAAAGACAGAAGTCGAAAATTCCACGGAAGCAAAAATGTGCTTTCGGTGGACTGAAAGGTGAAGGAGGCTGGATTGTGGATTAAGGTGCGTCCATGCACATGTGCAAGGATAAGCATCTGTTCACTAAGCTGAGAAAGATCCTTACAGCAGAGATTGAATATGGGGATGGGAGGGTAGTTACCACTACTTATGTAGGATCGGTAGATCTGAAAGTTGTAGTGGAGGGAAAAACCTCAATACTTACGTTCTCCGATATATTGTTTATTCCGGAGTTAAACAAAAACCTTATCTCTACATCTGTATTAGATGACAAAGGGTTTGAAAATAGCACTAGAAAAGGAGTTTTTACAGCTAGTTTTGAGGAAGATGTGTATTTCACTGCTGAAAAAGGTAGCCATGGAATATTCAAGCTTGCTTTAAGCAATGAAAAACTCAAACTTTACTATGCTCGTGTCATTGATATTATGTTGTGGCATAAGAGACTTGACTGTGAATCTAGAAAAGCTAAAAGGTATGAAAAAGATGAGAGTAGTTGAAGGGATACGTTTTGGGGAAAATGAGATGTAACTCTGAGACCTCGATAGGATCTCAGAGTAGGCAGCTCACACGAAGCCTCTAGGATAACCCTGACCCCTTTGTCTTTCAGCAAGAATAACTGCCACCCTGGCAGACAAAAAGTCTGACCACCTTCAACCTTGTAAAGGCAAGACTCCCCTGAGTCTATAGCAAAAAGACTCGTTTAAGTCTCTAAGAAAAACGATATCTGAGTCCCCTCAGAACGGAA
>JBBHKE010000209.1:0-16885 GCA_037447655.1 Zygnema cylindricum | reverse complement strand
ACCGTACAGTAGGAGACAAAAGTACAAAACGGGAGATAATCCCGAGGTTTTCTGATTTTCTTCTCACCAGGAGTACGGACACCTGTCGTTATTTTCCGCCGACAAGGACTTCAGAGAAACGAGCCAATAGTAGAACGTTCCGCAGGCTTGAACTCGAGTTATTTGTCCGTACTCTGGAGTCAGAGCTATGGTCGATTGGGCCCTCTATTGGGGTCAAACAGTTATGGAAAGGTAAATAGGAACAAATTTTCTTTCTGTGAAAATCGGACGGCCAAGAAATCCGCATAGGTGACCGATTGAACCCGAAGAGGCGAAAATGCGCCAATGGCAATAGAGCCGAACAAAGGACAATAGCTGCAATGAAAACGCATATTTTGACCGTCGGATTAAATCGATTAAAATCTCGTTTATAAATTTGGACGCTTCAGATTTCGTTTCAAATTGAATCCGTCGTTAACTACTGACAACCACAGTATGGTACTAAGGGTAACCTTCCATCAGGCGAAAAGTGGGGTTGTTTACTGGAGAAAGTACATTTTCGTACTAAGCCGAACTGCTTTTTTTTCTTTTTTTACAAAAGATGTTTACTAGAAATTCGTTAAGATTCTCCAGACTTTTTATCGAAAACTTCCACCGTCCGATTTCGAATTTTAGACGCAAACGCCCCTTCTATCCAGTGTCTGGCTAGTCTCCTCCGACTGTCCTTAGGGGGACACTTTGCGCTTACTGGACGCGTGTATTGGTCCACTTGTAAAAGTCAGAGTCGATCCACGACGAACATGAAGCTATAAACTTACATGTGGCAAAGGGCATGTACCTTCTGACATCAAAGCCACCCTGTTCGACGACAAAATCTTGGTTGTAGGACTTGTCACGCCTCTCGCTGGTACAGTCATAATACATGAACGTACAAATGGTACATTCATGGACATTTGTACAAACTTTCATTTTGCAACGATTTTCGTGGCCATTGGAACGCCGACAAATACAAGAACGTTCAGATTGTACATTAGCGTGACGCTACTACGTATTTTAATCGGCGTCCTCCCGTACAGATACGCAGTTGCGATTTATACTTTCCGGCCGGCTCAACAAGATCCTACCAATCGCAATCTAACATGTAAGCAAATTTTCTTCCAACTCCTCATCCTATAGGAGCTCATCGTCCTCGTCCTCAGATTCCGCCTCATGTACCTGTGTCACAAGGGCCTTTTTCTTTCCTCCCGAGGTTCCACCGGTCTGCCCCTCTTTTAATCGAAGCTCGGTTAGCTTTGTGCACTACGCCATATAGTGCCCTGGTTTCTTACAAAAATGACATAAACCCTTGGGAGCCCTTGGTCCAAACTCGTCAGTCTGATTTTTCTGCTCCCCTCCTCCGTAATATCCGACCGATCTCCGGGAATCCTTGTTCCTCCAATCAGTCCCAACTACTAAGGCTTGCCCACTCTTTCCTCCCCTTCGGATCTCAATCGTATTCTCCCGAATGAAAATCATTCCTACCACTGAGTTCCATATCCACCTTGAGTCCGGCAAGTCCTGAACACGGTTGACTATGTTCTCGAACTCATCTGGTAACTTGATCCGTAAACAGTTAACCTTTTCTTTTTCACTTAAGTCTTTTCTAGCACTCTCTAGCTCCATGAAAAGTGTAGCAAGCTCATTGCAAAAATCCAACATCATCCCACCTTTGTATACATACTCTTAACTTTCTGATCAGCCAACTGTTGTTGTTGAATCGTACCACTTCGGTACATCTCTATGAGAGCCATCCAAATATCGGATGCCCTTTCTACCTGCAAATGAAGACATGCAAGTCCTTCAGTGAGATGGCGGAGGATGAAGTGCTTTGCCGTTATATTATTGAAGTCAAGGTATCAGTATCATTCTCCTCGTTCCTCAAAATAGGTGACATGAATGCCGAACCGGTTGCTATTGGTGTGGTCGTCTCCTTCTCCGTTCCTTTGTCTACCACCTCTCATTCCTTTGTCTCCTCCGTTGAAGATGGATTTGCTTTCCTTTTGAATCTGCTACCTTTAAACCTTGGAGGGATTCCAAGTCTTGATGGACGCCCCACTTGTCCACTCATTATCCCCCAAAACCTTATCTCGCATAGAGCTCGTGTCATCATACTTTCCTAGTATAGGAAACTAGTTCCATAAAAGATGGGTACCTTAGAGGGTGGGCCCATAACTTACAACTTTGAGACCTCCATAGGTCCTCATAATGGACAGCTTGCAAGAAGCCTATAGGATAACCCCGACCCTTCGTGTTTCAGCAAGAATAACTTCCACCCTGGAAGACAAAAACTCTGACCACCTTCAGCCCTGTAAAGGCAAGACTCCCTTGAGTCGATAGCAAAACGAATCTATGAATTTGCTACTCTGAGTAGTGAGTTATGCGGGGGTCAAAGTTGACCTTTTGTACAGAAGCTCTATGGGAGAGAGGGTCATATCAATCAATTTTTTCTAAGTCATATATCTCTATAAAACTCTATCTACTGATGTACGACATTAATAATATTACATTGTCGTACACAAAAGTACAACTGCCGGTGTACTTTATGTACGGATATTGTACGACATGACCAAAATGTCGACACATGTCATATCCGGATTCGGTCTATTAATCCCCGGAGATGCCGCGATCCAACGTAATCGTGCCACGTGTCATCCGATGTGGGGATTACCACAAACCGCCGAGATTCTCTTCCGCGATCTCGGCTTTCTTCCTGGCTGTCCGATTGAATGCAGATTTCAATCGTAGCCGTCATAAATACTTGCGCGGTATTTGTTTTGTAAAAGAAACAAAATGCGCGGTACTTGTTTTTTATCCCTATCGTAATCCGTACTTTTACATAACTAGATCTATGTATCCGTAAACATCTGTCGTTAAATGAATTTTTCTACGTGACAACATTTAAATTAATATAAAACCCGATAGTTTGTATCACTAGTCCTAGAATTAACGGATAAGTCTATCGGCTACACGTGTCCTAGCGGTCGGCAAGTACCAAGATCAAATCCTGGTATCGACATCTTCTCTTTTAGCAAATAAACCTACCTATCCGTAAATCAACTAATCTATTTCCTGTAAACCTCTGGATAGCATAGGTAGCCATGGGTCTAGCTTCCTCTCCAACTCAGTGACTACAACAAGTGTGGGAGTTGGAAAGATAAGTTTGAGGCAGACTGCCTCGGCTTCTTTCTGTATTCCAATTTTAGACCTAGAAAATACTAAAAGAACCATCGATTTCTACATAATCTTGTTCAGGCTACAATAGGCGTCACATATTCTCAACGTTCTATCCTTCTTTTTGACGAAGAGAACTAGTGCTCCATACGGTAATTTGCTGGGCTAAATATGTCCTTTCTCCAAAAGCTCGTTGATGTGTTTCTTTAACTCCTCCTGCTCAAAGAAACAGTGCTTATATATTCCTGTGACAAGAGGATAACATCCACGTTCAAGGTGAATAACATGTTCCACATCTCGGGAAGATGGCCTTCCAACCAGTAAATCACTTGGGAACACATCTTGAAATTCAAAAATCAAACCTTTTATAGGAGCATCAGAATGAATTTATGTCAGTTACAAAACCAGATTTTTGTTTTTCAATATTTTTAGTCGTGTCTGATTTAGGAACAACATCAATGTTAGTAATTCTCCCCCCCCTTCATCAGTAACTACCTCAGTTACTAATAACAAAATAACATAATTTGTTTTATCTTTAAAATGCTTTTTAAATTGTTTAGCAGAAATTAAACCTTCCACTCCCAATTTGGTTTTGTTATTTATATGATTCCTATGCAACTTCTTCAAAGGTAATGCTTCCAAAACCTTCTAGACCTTGTGAGACTTCACTCTCAAGGTGTTAGTTTCCCAATTAATTTGAGGCTTGTGTTCTGTTTACCTAGGCTTTCCCAATACTAGCTCCTCACTACCCAAATTCATTATTTTACACACAACTTTGATTTTATGACCCTGGATATCAACTTCTATTCTGTTCGTTTCTAAATCTAATACGAATTTATTACCATTTGCCACCTGAACATGCAAAGGTTTTTACCTTATGATTGTAGGAATTTTATTTTCCTCGACAAACTTATGTGAAATAAAATTATGCGTAGCACCTGAATCTACCATAACTCTCAATGGTTTCCCTTCCACTAAAGACTCGAATCTGATCAAACTGTTTCTGGTTTCATCGTTACTTAACTGTCTTAACATAGGTATGTGGTTAAGAGTTTTTTTTGAAGGATTGTTCAATCTATAGATTGTAGTTACCATCATAATAAATTCAGCTATCCTAGCTTTTCCATACATTAGCTTGCCCTCTAGAGTTAACTCCTTAACCTCTGGATCTGATGGACTCAACTGAGGACTTTCAGCTAGTCCTTTTCGTTTCCCACCCCTTGGGCTTCTTCCTTAGCTAGGTATAATGCAATATCTTCGTGAAAACCTTTATTGGATCAACTATTTTAAATGATCCCTTATTTGTACAGTCCTTAACGTAATGACCTGGGCCTCCGCATTTAAAACAACTGACTTTTTTTGTTGGTTTTGTGCATTCTCTGTTGAAATGTCCCTCCTCTCCACAATTATAAAAATTAATTTTCTTTAGTTGTGCACACTCAAATGCCCTATGACCTCTTTTCTGACAGATAGTGCATGTGGGAATGCTAAGATTGGGTTTCTGAGCATTAATACTTTGTTTAAGACTATTAATGTATCCCCCTCTATTGTGAAATTTGTTTCCTTCATTAACACTCTGTCCACCTCTCTCATTTCCCTTGAAGATATTATGTCTGTTCACCAATCCCGCATTCAATCCCTCTTCCCCAAATTCCTCCTCACCCTAATTTGATACTTCATTGAGATTACCCCTTAGTGATCGAGTTTCCCGATTATACCCCAATTGATCCTCTATTTCCAATGGCTTATCTTGTAATTCCTTCAAATTAATAAATTTTTGATGTTTCAGTAGGGATTTCAGTATAGGATTCAGATAGTTCAAAAAATGCAACTTAGCCATTTTATCAGTCAAACTTATGAAATGAATGTTAGATGAGTCAAATTCCACAATATAATCGTTCACAGATCCAGTCTGCTTTCAGTTGAGCCACTTTTCTTCCATTCTCGATTTATAAGTGAAAGACAAGAAACGCGATTTGATCGCGGTCTTAAGAGCTTCCCAATAAGCATTATCAGGAATCAAATTAGACCTCGTCATAGTGTAATACCAAATTTGTGTATCACCTTTCAGACAGCTAACATCAAATGAAGTGTAATCATCACGATCACAATTTCTAGATTCTAAATAAAACTCCTTATGAAAAATCCAAGCATCTACCTCATCAATTTTCTTACCATCAAAGGATGGTGCTTCACTGATAAGCAATTTCATATCTCTAATCTTCTTAGGTCAATCGTGATCATCTTCCCCAAAATTGGCATTCCTCTTTCTACTCTCACCCTTTTGGTTATTAACATCATTTATAGAGTGAATTAGATTAATTAGTTCCTCTAATTTCTGATTTGAAACATTCCCATTTTTCTTAACATCATTCAATTCACTCTTCAATTAAGAAATTGTTTCATCTACTGTTGCAACATGACTGTTAAATATTTTGACCAATTTCACTCTACGATTCTTCAACACATTGAAGGCATTCTCCATTTGACATTTCCATGCAGAATTCGTCATTATCAGACAATGAAATAAAGCAAAAGGAAAGATAGAATATAATTTCCAAAAGAAATTTGCTGCAAATTTGAAGTCCTCAGGTTGCTCTAATCCAAGACTTCCCATGTTTAACAAACCTCTCAAAAAAAAAAGATCAAAATCTGAAAATCAATGAGACATTGAAAGTAAGTTAGTACAAATTGAATTCTTCAATTTCCCAAACATTGATGCGGAAAGGTAAGAATTTCCCCACAAATTTTGCAACAACAAAATTGAAAGCTCTCAAAGGTAAGATTCAACTATAAATTTTGCAACAGCAAAATTGAAAAGCTCTCAAAGGTAACAATTTAGGGTTTGAAAAGGTTTGAGTCATTTCTAATCTCCTTTGCTCTTGAAGAAGTAAATCACTCCACTTTCCTTCTCCTCCATTAGTAAATTTCCCATTTCCCACTACATGAGGATCTTTAACTCTCTAATCCTCACATCCCCACCCTTCATGGCTTCAAGCCTTCTCTTTACACATGATTAATTGCTAGGAGAAGGCAAGTTTGTTTTGCCTCTAGGTAATTGGAGTGAGCTTCAACAATGGCTACACTCCCCACCCCGCCTGAGTCCTTACGACTTAACCACGCCCCACATCTAACCAGGTGTGTATTTACGACCTAACCACGCCCCAAATCTAACCAGGTGCCTCTCACAGTGTGGTCACTTAGTTTCCCTCCAATCCCCTTCCACTCACATTGTGGTTCCACCAAAACACACATTGTGGTTCCACAGACACAGGTTAGAGCACCCTCACCAGTGACAGCAGTCGATTTTCGGGTGAGCAAGCTTCTCCATAGTTTCTAACCAAAGCTCTGATACCATATGTAAAAGGATCTCGTACCTCTTAGAAAATCGCATTACTATAACCAGTTTCAACCACACATACCACACATTGGAAAATTCACATCCACATTGGAAATCAGTCATATAAGAATAAACTTAAAATTAGAAAAAGCTTCTCTCCACATAACATTAGCTTCGTCACTTGCCCTTGTGGCTCAACCCTTCATATTAAATTATTTTTCACTACTCCCTACTCTTAAATATTATATCTCTTATTTACTAAAACACTACTTAGTTTGTTAGAGATTTCAGTGCAAAAGTGCCATTACTCCAATTTGGTTTTAATCGCTTTGGACCAAGGTCAGTCACAATTTCCACAAACTTTTCCAAAAGAAAAGATGTTTACTTTTCTCTTAGACTTCACTATTTATCCATCATTGCCTTTGACTCGCCAGGCCAAAGTCAACGCTCCGTTGTGCTGTTTTGAAAAGTCATGAAACTCTGAGACCTCCATAAGTCCTCAGAGTGGACAGCTTCCAAGAAGCCTCTAGGATAATCCTGACCCCTTTGTGTTTAAGCAAAAATAACTACCACCCTGGCAGACAAAAACTCTGACCAACTTCACCCCTGTGAAGACAAGACTCCCCTGAGTCGATAGCAAAAAGAATCTCTGAATTTGCTCCCCTGAGCAGTAAGTTATGGAGGGTCAAAGTTGACCTTTTGTACAGAAGCTCTCTGGGAGAGGGGGTCCTATCTTCTAATTTTTCTAAGTCCTATCTCTCTCACAGACTCTATCTACTGATGTACGGAACCAATCAGAATTGAGTTCCGTACGCAAAAGTACAGCTGCCGGTGTACTTTATGTACGGACATTGTACGACATGGCCAAAATGTCGACACATGTCAAATCCGGATTCGGTGCCATAATCTCCGGAGTTTCCACAATCCAACGGAATTTTGCCACGCGTCATCCGATGTGGCGATGGCCACAAACCGCCGAAATCTTCCTCCGCGATCTCGGCGCTAATCCCGACCGTCCGATTAAATTCGGCTTTAATCGTGACCGTAATAAATACATGCGCGGTATTTGTTTCATTTACGAAACAAATGCGCGGTACTGATTTATGTCCGTACCGTAAGTCGTACATTACATATTACTGGATCTATGTATCCCGTAATTAATTCTAGTTAAATGGTTTATCGCTTGTATACATATGTAAATAATTATCAAACTATATGCTAGGTAACTCTACCGCTAGATGAAACGGCTAAGGCTACCGGCTACTTCGTGTCTGCTGGCCGGCAGGTTCAAGGATCAAATCCTGCCGCCGGCATATACATTTTAATTAAATATATAAACCCTAATATAAAATTCCCGTAAACCTCAGGATAGCCAAGGTAGCCATGGCTCTAGCTTCCTATCCAATTTCTTAGTGACTGCGACAAGTTTGAGAGTTGGAGAGAGAAGTTAGAGATAGACTGCCTCGACTTCTATATTTCTTTTCAGACCTAGAAAATACTAATAAAACCATTAGTTTCTACACTCCCCTTATTTTCTAGTCAATCTTTAATTTCAGACCACACTTCTCCCTGCAAAAAATTAGTTTAGGGGAAGGCACAGGTTTGGTCATCATATCTGCTACCATCTCACTATCTGGTCTGTACTCTAAACTGATTATTTTGTTTTCTACTTTCTCTCTAACAAAGCTGAGTCTGATGTCCATGTGTTTGGCTTTAAAATGGTGTTTAGGATTGGCAGAAATAGCGATTGCTGCCTGATTATCACAAAATATTTTCTGCACACCACTCTTAAGGTGACCAAGCTCACCAAGCAAAAACTTGACCCACATCAATTCTTTTACAGCAGAGCAAGAGGCCATATACTCAGCCTCCATGGTGGACTGAGCAATAACCTTTTGCTGTTTGCTACTCCAACAGCAAGCCCCATCACCCACATATAATACATATCCAGAAGTACATCTCCTCATCGGAGCATCACCATAACTGGCATCACTCCAAGTAGTGATGTCAGTATTCTCCCCACCCAAATGCAACCATAGATCTCTAGTTCCTACCAAGTATCTAAGGACTCTCTTAGCTGCCTCCCAATCCTTCTTAGAAGGAGCATTTAGACTTCTACTCAGCACTCCTACAGCTGCAGCTAAATCCGGCCGGGTACAATTCATAAAATAGATTAGACTTCCCACTACTTGCCTGTAAGGAATAGTCTGCATAAACTTCTGTTTTTCAGGAGATAATTCCTCGTCTAAGACTATGACTCCTTCTTCCTCACTCCCCTCACTTCCCTTCTTCAATTCCATTGGAGTTGTACAACTATTAGCTTTATTCATTTGAAATTTTTCAAGCATGTTCCCTATTGCTTCCTTTTGAGTCAATCTTATAATTTTTCTTTTTCGGTCTCTCTCTACTTGAATTCCCAAAATATATTTTGCTTCCCCCATATCCTTCATTTCAAATCTCCCTTTAAGATCGGTTTTCAGTTTATTAATTTTTTCCATTGATTTACTTAAAACAAGCAAATCATCAACATAAATTGCAATAAATATAAAACCTTCCTCATCTTCGAAAACATAGATTGAGTGATCTGAGCTGATCCGAATATATCCTAGACCGGTAAGAAACTCATCAAGCTTCTTATTCCACTGTCGGGGCGCCTGTTTCAAACCATAAAGAGATTTAATCAGCCGGCATACCTTACTCTCCTCTCCTTCTTCCACAAACCCTTCGGGTTGTCGCATGAAGATCTCCTCTTCTAATTCTCCATGCAAAAAGGCTGTTTTGATGTCCATCTGGTGCACTTCCATGTCTTCCGCCGCTGCTAAACTGAGAAGTATGCGGACGGAGGGAAATCTGACCACCGGGGCAAAGGTTTCCTCGTAGTCAATTCCTTCCTTTTGTGTAAATCCCTTTGCCACTAATCTGGCCTTGTAGCGCTCGATTGTGTTATCTGGGTTCAGTTTTAGTTTGAAAACCCACTTACAACCGATTGGTTTTCGGTTAGGTGGACAGTCCACCAGCTCCCAAGTATCGGCTGCCATGATTGAAGCCATCTCCTCATTGATGGCTGTCTTCCACCGGTTTCTTTCTGGACAAGTCATCGCCTCTCGATAAGTTTGAGGTTCATCTTGATGAGATAGTTTAGTTACCTTGTTATTAACCTGTTTTTCTTGCAGTCTTTTGCTACTTCTCCTCCCTCCCTCAAAATCTGAGGCCGGAATAGATGGTTCTCGTGGATTCTTTCGAACAAACTCGGCTTCTCCCCTATCCCTTGATTCCGAATCAATTTCCACCACGTCTTCCGCTTCGAGTAGAGTTGTCACTGGAGTTTCCACAGCCGAGTCCTTTTCGGTCTGATTTGTTCTTGCAAAAATGTCATCGTCTCTAAAACCTGGATAGTTAGGAAGCTCAAAGTCATCAGTATTATCTAACTCAAATCTGATTTTTACTGACTTTGTATATTTGAAGGGATCCACAGACTTTCCTTCATCCATAACTACTAGATACTTTACTAAGATTATATCTTCTCTTTTTAGATCATAAACTCTATATCGTTTAACATCCTCATCATATCCTAATAAGTATCCCGGTTTTCCTTTAGGATCTAGCTTCCAATTGGACCGATCAGTATCTAGACTTAATACTTGACTGCCGAAAACCTTTAAATGAGATAAGTCTGGTTTCCGGCCTGTCCATCTCTCATAAGGTGTTTGATCTTTTATAGCTGAAGTAAGAACTCTATTTTTGAGGTAATTAGCACAGTTCATTGCTTCTGCCCAAAACCTTTTTCCTATCTTCTTATCCGACAACATACTTCTAGCACTATCACTTAGTGTTCTATTTAACCTTTCAGCTACCCCATTCTGTTCAGGATTTTCTGGCACTGTCTTTTGGTGTTGAACCCCATCTTCCCTCAAAAAATCCTCAAACTGGTTAGAAGTATACTCTCCACCATTGTCACTCCTTACTCTCTTGATTGGAGTTTCATGGAGTTTTTCGCTCCATGCTTTATATTGTCTAAAACAGTCCTCAGCCTCTGACTTGTTTTTCAAAAAATATACTCGGGAATACCGAGACCAATCATCAGTTATAGTCATCATAAATCTCTTCCCCCCCGGTGAGGGCACTCTAGCCGTTCCCCAAATATCTGTGTGTACTACATCTAGAAGTTTTTCTCCCTTGTAGGTGGCTGTTTTTGGAAAGGGTAATCTGTGTGCTTTACCTTGAGCACACCCACTACAATCACTTATATCATCACTCTCACTGAACTGAATCCCTTCCACCACTCCCATCTTTTTCATCTCTCTTAACTTATCTAGATTCACATGCCCAAGCCTCTTATGCCACAACATAATATCATGAACACCAGCATAATAAAGTTTCTTCGTTTCATTACTTAAGATCAGCCTAAACATCCCATGGCTACCTTTCTCAGCAATGAAATAGACATCCTCTTCAAAACTAGCAGTAAAGACTCCTTCCCTAGTGCTAGTGAAAAAACCCTTATCATCTAATACTGATGTAGAGATAAGATTTTTGTTCACCTCCGGCATAAACAATACATCGGAGAATGTTAATATGGATGTCTTTCCTTCTACTAACACTTTCAGATCTACCGATCCTACAAGAGTAGTGGTGACTATCCTCCCATCCCCGTACTCTATCTCTACGGTGGGAATCTTTCTTATCTCAGTGAACAGGTGTCTATCCTTACACATGTGCATTGAGGCACCTGAATCTATAATCCAGCCTGCTTCACCTTTCAATCCACCGTAAGCACATTTCTGCCTTCGTGGAATTTCAACCTCAGTTTTCGCCTCCAACTCCTCATCCAAAAGGAGCTCATCGTCCTCGTCCTCGGATTCCGCCTCAAGTACCTGTGTGACAAGGGCCTTTTTCTTTCCTCTCGGGGTACCACCGGTCTGCCCCTCCTTTAACCGAAGCTCGGTTAGCTTAGTGCACTCTGCCATATAGTGCCCCGGTTTCTTACAAAAATGACATAAACCTTTGGGAGCCCTTGGTTCGAACTCGTCAGCCTGTTTTTTTTGCTCCCTACCCCCATAGTTTAAGACTGGTTTCCGAGAATCCTTTTTCCTCTAGTCAGTCGCTGTTGCCAAAGCTTGGCCACTCTTTCCTCCCCTTCGGATCTCAATCGTATTCTCTCGAACGAGAATCATCCCTACCATTGAGTTCCATATCCACCTTGAGTCAGGCAAGTCCTTCACACGGTTGACTATGTTCTCAAACTCATCAGGTAACTTCATTAGTAAACAGTTAACCTTTTCTTTTTCACTACAAACTTTTCCCGCACTCTCTAGCTCCATGAAGAGTGTAGAAAGCTATTTGCAAAAATCCAACATATTTCCCCCTTTGTATACATACTCCTTAACTTTCAGATCAGCCAACTATTGTTGTTGAATCGTACCACTTCGGTAAATCTCTATGAGAGCCATCCAAAGATCGGATGCCCTCTCTACCTGCAAATGAGGACATGCAAGTCCTTGAGTGGGATGGCGTAGGATGAAGTGCTTTGCCGCAATATTGTTGAAGTCCCAGGTTTCAGTATCATTCTCCTCGTTCCTCGGAATAAGTGACATGAATGCTAAACCAGTTGCTATAAGTGTGGTCGCCTCCTTCTCCTTTCCTTTGTCCACCACCTCTCCTTCCTTTGTTTCCTCCGTTGAAGGTGAATCCTCTTTCCTGGTGAATCTGCTTTCTTTAAACCCGGGAGGAATTCCAAGACTTGATGGACGCCTCAATCGTCCACTCAATATCCCCCAAAACCTTTTTTCGCATAGAGCTCCTATCATCATATTTCCCAGTATATGAAGCTAGTTCCATTAAAGATTGGTACACTAGAGGGTGGGCCCATAACCTAAAACTCTGAGACCTCCATAAGTCCTCAGAGTGGACAGCTTCCAAAGAGCCTCTAGGATAACCCTGACCCCTTTGTGTTTCAGCAAGAATAACTGCCACCCCGGCAAACAAAAACTCTGACCACCTTCACTCCTGTGAAGGCAAGACTCCCTTGAGTGTATAGCAAAAAGAATCTCTGAATTTGCTCCCTTGAGCAATAAGTTATGGAGGGTCAAAGTTGACCTTTTGTACAGAAGCTCTCTGGGAGAGAGGGTCCTATCTACCATTTTTTTCTAAGTCCTATCTCTCTCACAAACTCTATCTACTGATGTACGGAACCAATCAGATTACAGTTCCGTACCCAAAATTACAGCTACCGGGTACTTTATGTACGGACATTGTACGACATGGCCAAAATGTCGACACATGTCAAATCCGGATTCGGTGCCATAATCTCCGGAGATTCCACAATCCAACGGAATTTCGCCACGCGTCATCCGATGTGGCGATGGCCACAAACCGCCGAAATCTTCCTCCGCGATCTCGGCGCTAATCCCGGCCGTCCGATTAAATTCGGCTTTAATCGTAGCCGTAATAAATACATGCGCGGTATTTGTTTCATTTACGAAACAAATGCGCGGTACTGATTTTTGTCCGTACCGTAAGTCGTACATTATATATTACTGGATCTATGTATCCCGTAATTCATTTCAGTTAAATGGTTTATCGCACGTATACATATTTAAATAAATATCAAACTATATGATACGTAACACTACCGCTAGACTAAACGGCTAAGGCTACCGGCTATTTCCTGCCTGCCGGCCGGCAGGTTCAAGGATCAAATCCTGCCGCCGACATATACATTTTAATTAAATATATAAACCCTAATATAAAATTCCCGTAAACCTCAGGATAGCCAAGGTAGCCATGGCTCTAGCTTCCTCTCCAATTTCTCAGTGACTGCGACAAGTTTGAGAGTTGGAGAGAGAAGTTAGAGATAGACTGCCTCGACTTCTATATTTCTTTTCAGACCTAGAAAATACTAATAAAACCATTAGTTTCTACAACTTCGTGCATACGAGACAGTTCGCGCGTAACTGCTAATTGGATTTAATATGGAGGTTTGAATAGATTCACAGATTGGGGGAGCGAACGGATTGATATAATTAAAGTGACGTAAAAGACTCATTCAGTGGTGTGAACAAGCTGTGACGAATGGACGCCGGATCGCGAAGCGATCCGATGTAAAATAAACAGAATGTTGAAATAGGCGCCGCCGGTACGGCGGAGCTGCGACGCATTTAAGTCAACGCAGCTGCGACTATTTGTATGATCCGTACGGACAAGCGCAGCCAGCGCAGCTAGCATAGCTGCGGATAATATGAGTAGGATAAATTTCGAGTAATGATGATTGTACGGTAGTGGTAGCTTAGTAGTTGCTTAGTGGATAATATGAGTAGGATAAATTTCGAGTAATGATGATTGTACGGTAGTGGTAGCTTAGTAGTTGCTTAGTGGTAGCTTGGTTTCTGACATACGAAGAGTGTGGTGTAAATATTCTGTAAAACATCGGTTTGTCCTTTTGACTAATTATTTTATTAGAGTAGATACTGTACGGCTGGTATGCCTCCGTACATTCAGTAGTTTGAATATAACTTGCAGGACTTAGATTATTTTATGTATCGCAATCAAGTTAATCAAAGTAATGGCAGACTGTTTTCTGCATCTTTGACCTGTTGGTGTGATCACTCTGATTGGTGCTTTCATGTGAAACGTTGTGGAGTTATTCTATGATATAGAATCTATATGTGTGTGAAGTTTCATTGTATTCTGCATCTTTGACCTGTTGGTGTGATCACTCTGATTGGTGCTTTCATGTGAAACGTTGTGGAGTTATTCTATGATATAGAATCTATATGTGTGTGAAGTTTCATTGTATTCTGCATCTTTGACCTGTTGGTGTGATCACTCTGATTGGTGCTTTCATGTGAAACGTTGTGGAGTTATTCTATGATATAGAATCTATATGTGTGTGAAGTTTCATTGTATTCCACTATCTCTGTAAGATTCTGTGAACAGTCTAAGTGGTTAGTTTGTGAAGCTGTCAGCTATTTTTGGGAAACTCTGGAGCTTATATCTTTTAGATGCCTTGGTGGATTTGGCCCTTACTTTGGGAGTTTACATTTTATGTGGTATAGTGCATGTTGGTGCAGTTTGAGATTATTTTGTTTATTGTGGACTAATCTGTGTCGTTTGAAATACAGCTGTTTTGAGGTAGTCTGTAGGTGTTTCCGTGAGTAATCCATGGCTGAAATAAGCTATGGACAACACGTTGAACAAGTTTTACTTGGGCCAATCATTGATCAGTAAAGACTCAAACTTACCAATGCAAAATCGTGCGAAATCTCTTACTTGTAACTTGTGACCTCCATTGGTACACAATATGTCTAACTTATGTGAAGCCTCTAGGATAATATTTGCACTTTTGACTTCGGCAATGAATAAGTGCCACCCTGGCACGCAAAATCTGTGATTCACTACACCCTTGTGTAGGTTGGATTCCCGTGAGTCCGCAGCAAAAATAATCACTAACTTTTCTCACTTGAGCATTAAGTTATGGTTGTTCAAAGACATCAAATTTAAACATATGGCCTCTGGGAGAGAGGGCTTTCCAAAAATTGTCTAAGTCCTAAAAACCTACTCACATTTCCCCTAGACCATTCAAAAACCATCATATACTAAATAATGAATATATATAATACGGTAGCCGCGGTACATTATGTACGGAGTTATTCGGCACCACTCTCGGTCTACCACGTGGCATATAAGTTGTCGTCATTTTTTTCAATTCTTCTCGGGCATCCTATAGGATGATGCCACGTGTCATATCCTCTCCACTTTGGCAAAGAACTGCCAGAAAAATAGTCTGGCATACCGGCACTCACGCGTGTCGTCTGTTCCTAATTTGGCGATTAATTTCAGCCATTCGATCTGACGGCGCGTCGAAGAATGATGACCGTTGAAATTCACTAGTCGTCGTTTCGTGTTGACCGTTGAATTTCGACGGTCATCATTCCGTGTTGAACGTTAAAATTCCGTTTTTCTTCGCGAACTGTCGATCGCAAAACGATATTTAATTTCGTTCGTTGAAATCAAATGTTGTTTTGTTCATTCCGTGCGGTACTTTATTTCATGCGGTACCACACGTTTCCATACTTCGTTTCGTTTTGTAAGCCGCTAAATGGAATAGGTCGCCGCTTTACTATTTAAATACTTAACAAATACAATATTGATGTTATTTCATTAAGATCTACCGGAGAAGGCGGAGTGCTACTCCGTACGGCTGTCGTCTGGAGGTCACAGGATCAAATCTTGTCCTTGGCAACCTACCTTTTGCAAGAGCCTTGACTTCTGCTTGTCTTCTCATCTGGCTGAGGCAGCCATGGCTGCCTGTCAGTTCTCAGTGACTATGACAAGTATGAGAAATGTAGGATGCTAATAGGGTGACTAAGAAGATAGAATATAAAATACAATTTTTCAACACTCCCCTTATTTTTCTAGTCTATCTTTTCTTTTAGTCCACACTTCTCCCTACAAAATGTCAATATAGGAGAAGGAACAGGCTTAGTCATCATATCTGCTACCATCTCTCCATCTGGTCTATATTCCAAACTAATTATTTTATTCTCAACCTTCTCCCTAACAAAGCTCGAACGAATATCCATATGCATCACTTTAAAATGAATTTTAGGGTTTGCCGCAATTGGAATCGCAGCTTGATTGTCACAAAATATCTTTTGCACTCTATTCTTCATATAACCTTGGTCTTGAAAAAAAGATTTCACCCACATTAATTCTTTCAATGCCGAACAAGCGGCCATATACTCAGCCTCCATGGTGGACTGAGCAATCACCTTTTGTTGCTTGCTGCTCCAACAACAAGCCCCATTCCCAACATTTAACACATACCTAGAAGTACACCTCCTCATCGCAGCATCCCTATAATTGGCATCACTCCAAGTGGTGATGTCAGTATTATCCCCTCCCAAATGCAACCACAGATCTCTTGTTCCTATCAATTATCCCATGACCCTTTTGGTCGCTTCTCAATCTTTTTTCCTAGAATCATTTAGACTCCTACTTAATACCCCCACAGTTGTTGCTATATCATGACGAGTACAGTTCATAAAATAGATCAAACTACCGACAACGTGTCTGTGCGGAATAGTTTGCATGAACTTGCTTTCCTCAAGTCCTAACTCTTTATCTAAGAGCAAGACACCCTTTTCTGAGCTCCTTTGATTTCCTTTCTTTAAGTTCATGGGAGTCGTACAACTATTTGCTTTATCCATTTGAAATTTTTCAAGCATATTCCCTATTGCTTCCTTTTAAGTTAGTCTAATTTTTTTCTTCTCTCTATCCCTTTCTATCTAAATTCCCAAAATGTACTTTTCCTCTCCCAAGTCCTTCATTTCAAATTTACTCTTTAAATCTTTTTTC
>JBBHKE010000208.1:0-45874 GCA_037447655.1 Zygnema cylindricum | reverse complement strand
TAAATCTCGAACCTTTTTTCCCTTATAGGTGGCAATCTTTGGAAAGGGTAACCTGTGTGCTTTACCTTGAGCACATCCGCTACAATCACTTAGATTCTCATTATCATCAAACTGAATCCCTTCCACTACTCCCATTTTTTATATTTCTTTTAACTTATCTAGATTCACATGTCTAAGTCTCTTATGCCACAACATTATATCATAAACACTAGCATAATAAAGTTTCTTCTTTTCATTGCTTAAAATCAGCCTAAACATCCCTTAGCTACCTTTTTCAGCAGTGAAATAAACTTTATCCTCAAAACTAGCAGTAAAGACTCCTTTCCTGGTGCTGGTATCAAAGCCCTTATCATCTAACACAGATGTAGAAATGAGGTTTTTGTTCAGCTCCGGTATAAACAACACATCGGAGAATGTGACTATAGATGTCTTCCCTTCTACTAACACTTTCAGATCTACCGATCCTACAAGAGTAGTAGTGACTATCCTCCTGTCCCCGTACTCTATCTCTACGGTGGGTATCTTTCTTATCTTAGTGAATAGGTGTTTATCTTTACACATGTGTATAGAGGCACTTTAATCTACTATCAACCCTGCTTCACCTTTCAATCCACTGAAAGCAGATTTCTGTGAAACTCTGAGACCTCCATAAGTCCTCAGAATGGACAGCTTCCAAGAAGCCTCTAGGATAACCCTGACCCCTTTGTGTTTCAGCAAGAACAACTGTCACCTTGGAAGAAAATAATTATAACAACCTTCACTCCTGAAAAGGGAAGACTCCCTTGAGTCAATAGGAAAAAGAATCTCTGAATTTGGTCCCCTGAGCAGTCAGTTATAGAGGGTCAAATTTGACCTTTTCTACAGAAGCTCTTTGGGAGAGAGGGTCCTATCTCCTAATTTTTCTAAGTCCTATCTCTCTCACATCATTTATCTACTGATATACGGAGCCAATTAGATTACACTTCCGTACACAAAAGTACAGCTGTCGGTGTACTTTCTATATGGACACTGTACGACATGGCCTAAATGTCGACACATGTCATATCCGGATTCGCTCCCTTAATCCTAGAAGATGCCGCGATCTTATGTCATTCCTCCACGTGTCATTCGATGTGGCGATGACCAAAAACCGCCAAAATCCTCTTTTGGGATCTTGATGTTAATTCCGGTCGTCCGATTAAATTCGCATTTAATCGTAGCTGTCATAAATACATGCGCGGTATTCGTTTCCCTAAAGAAATAAATGCGCGCTATTCGTTTCTTATCCGTATCGTAATCCGTACTTTTACATTACTGAATCTATGTCTCCTGTAAACTGTTTCAGTTAAATGAACTATCCTACGTATTAATGTTTATTTAAATATTAAACGTTATAGTACGTAACACTACGTCTAGACTTAACAGATAAGGCTACCGGCTACTGGTTGCTTACCGTCCGATAGGTACCAGGATCATATCTTGAGGGCATCATATATTCTTTTAGTAAATAAACCCCTAACAGTAAATAAACTAATATGTATATTTCCCGTAAACCTCTGGATAGCCTAGGTAGCCATGGCTCTAGCTTCCTCTCCAATTTCACACTGACGTGGACAAGTTTGAGAGTTGGAGAGAGAAGTTAGAGGTAGAGTGCCTCGGCTTCTTTCTATTTTTCTATTTAGACCTAGAAAATACTTAAAACGAATCATTAAATTCCACACTTTCGTGGAATTTCAACCTCAGCTTTCGCCTCCAGCTCCTCATGCAATAAGAGCTTATCGTCCTCGTCCTCGGACTCCGCCTCATGTACCTGTGTCAGAAGTGCCTTTTTCTTTCCTCTTGTAGGTCCACCGGTCTGCCCCTCTTTTAACAGAAGTTCGGTTAGCTTCGTACAATCTGCCATATAGTGTCCTAGTTTTTTGCAAAAGTGACACAACCCCTTTAAGACCCTCCGTTCGGATTCATCGCACTGAGTTTTCTGTCCTCCCCCTCTTTAATTTCCTACTGACTTTTTGGGATCCCTGTTCCTCCAATCGGTACCTGTTGCCAAAGCATGTCCACTCTTTCCTCCCCTCCGGATCTCTATCGTATTCTCTTGAACGAGAATCATTCCTACCACCAAATTCCAAATCCATTTGGAGTCTGGCAAGTCTTGAACTCGGTTGACTATATTTTCATAGTCATCAGGTAACTTCATGAGAACACAGTTAACTTTCATCTTTTCTGTTTCTGCCTGTCTAGCACTCTCTAGTTCCATGAAAAGGGTTGCAAGATCATTACAAAAATCCAGCATTTTTCCCCTTTTGTATGCATATGCATCTATCTTTTGATCAGCCAATTGCTATTGGTGAATAGAACCACTCCGGTACATCTCTTTGAGAGCAATCCACATATCTTATGCCCTTTCTACCTGCAAATGAGGAGATGCAAGTCCTTGAGTAAGATGACGGAGAATGAAGTGTTTGGCCGCCGTGTTGTTGTAGTCCCATGTATCAACATCATTCTCCTCATTCCTCGAAATAGGTGACATGAATACTCGAACCAGTTGTTATTGGTGTGGTCGTCTCCTTCTCATTTCCTTTATCCACCACCTCTCATTCCTTTATTTCCTCCGTTGAAGGTGGATCCTCTTTCCTGGTGAATCTGCTTCCTTCAAACCCTCGAGGGATTCGAAGACTTGATGGACGCCTCAACCGTCCACTCACTATCCCCCAAAACCTTTTTTCGCATAGAGTTCCTATCATCATACATTCCCAGTATATGAAGCCAGTTCCATTAAAGATTGGTACCCTAAATGGTGGGCCCATAACCTGAAACTCTGAGACCTCCATTAGTCCTCAGAGTGGACAGCTTCGAAGAAGCCTCTAGGATAACCCTGACCCCTTTGTGTTTCAGCAAGAACAACTGCCACCCTGGCAGACAATAACTCTCACCACCTTCACCCCTATAAAGGTAAGACTCCCCTGAATCGATAGCAAAAAGAATCTCTGAATTTGCTCCCCTGAGCACTAAGTTATGGAGTGTCAAAGTTGACCTTTTGTACAGAAGCTCTCTGGGAGAGAGGATCCTATCTCCTAATTTTTCTAAGTCCTATCTCTTTCACAGACTCTATCTACTGATGTACGGAGCCAATCAGATTACACTTCCGTACACAAAAGTACAGTTGCCGGTGTACTTTCTGTACGAATTCTGTACAACATGGCCTAAATGTCGACACGTGGTATATCCGGATTCGCTCCCTTAATCCTCGCAGATGCCGCGATCCAATGTCAGTCCGCCACGTGTCATCCGATGTGGCAATGACGAAAAACCGCCGAAATCCTCTTTCGCGATCTCGGCGTTAATTTCGGCTGTCCGATTAAATTCACATTTAATCGCAGCCGTAATAAATACATGCGCGTTATTCGTTTCGCTAAAGAAATAAATGTGCGGTATTGGTTTCTTATCCGTACTGTAATCCGTACTTTACATTACTGGATCTATGTATCCCGTAAACAATTATAGTTAAATGAATTATCGTACCTGGTAATGTTTAATTAAATATCAAACCCTATAGTACGTTACATTAGTTTAAGACTTAACGGCTAAGGCTATCGGCTACCGGCTGCTTGCCGTTCGATAGGTACCAAGATCAAATCCTGTGGCCGGCATATATCTTTTTAGTAAATAAACCCCTAACGGTAAATAAACTAATATATATTTCTCGTAAACCTCTGGATAGCCTAGGTAGCCATGGCTCTAGCTTCCTCTCCAAATTCTCAGTGATTGCGACAAGTTTGAGAGTTGGAGAGAGAAGTTAGAGGTAGACTGCCTCGGCTTCTATATTTCTATTTAGACCTAGAAAATACTTTAAACGGACCATTAATTTCGACAATAACTAGACTATTTTATTTTACCTTGTTAGAAATATTTGCTTTTCTTCCTCCATAAACAACTGTAGCAACGTATACACATATTCATCAAGGTGATCTACTATTGATTAGGTATATGGCGGGGATGAAACAAATAGAGGGAATGAAGAAAATTTTCCCTCAAAAAGCTTTCGAGCAAAATTGACCACCCTGGTGGAAAATTGATGGCTAGACGGTTCAAGGGACATTCTCCAATCAAGTAGAATCCTTGGGGTTAAATATCACAAAAGCGTTAATCAAACATGTACTGTTAGGTGGCTCAAGTATTAATAACTTTGAAAAATTCAATAATAGGGTAACGTTGTCGTATCATTGTACGGAAACACTATTTATACAACAAATTTTCTATGTGCAATCTTTTGTTTATTAAGAACGCCATCTGTAGATAGGTATATTTTTTGTTTTGAACAATTAAACCCTCAATATACTGCACAATTTATAAAAAATGGTCAAAATAGTCAAATGGTCACATGGTCAAACGGTTTCATCTTTCACGCAAGACGTCATAACAAAACATGTAGTTGTAAAACAAAGCTATTCTATAAAACATTTTATACCTAGTAACGTTATATCATTACCATACATTTTCCATTATATTAAATTCGTGGTTTCACGCCCAATCTGCCATTCTTTCAACTTTGTGGTTTTCTTGATTATAGTTGTTGTTTTGATAACTTCAAATTATGGATTACAAATTGAAACTGGAAGGAAAAATTACAACCAAACTAAATAATTGAAAGTTGAAATGATGGATGAAGCCGGCACAATTTTTAGTAAATCACATGTATCAAACTACATATATAAAAAAACGTATAGTAAAAAATCACTTTTTAAGCTTATTTATTTGTGAGTACTCATAATGTTTTTCAAAATCCCCCTCGAGCTACAATATGCCAAACCTTAAAAGAGTAAATTTTTTTTTCTTAAAACCTCCCATATTACAGGAAGAATTTTTGAAAACGATTTGGAAAATAAAGTTTGAGCAAGGTGCCGTTGACAAGGAAAGCGAGATTCGGTTTTGGGGAAGAAACATAAAAAGAACAACCATTCACCTACAGATCTGCGCTCTCTCGTCATTTCCTCCCTCACTACACCACAGCAACTACTCGTTACCATGAACCAACGCATCTGGGCTCTGTCGTCTTTTACTCCCTCACTACGCGACAGCACCTACTTGTCGTTACCATGAACCTACAGATCAGGCTTGCGGTCGCTGCCAACCGCATGCACATCGGCGAAACCATAGGTGTGGCCTCACTATGTTATTACTAGCCTCCCCCTCCCCTCCCATGAATCGTAAGACTGCGCATCCCCCTATATAGCGAGTCCCAAACATCATCCGCACAAACACACACACACACACACACACACACAAACCCCCAAGCACCCGATTCACGGGGCAAAACATCGCGAAATAACTCATACAAATTACCCAAGGCCCCCCTCAAACCTCTCGATCTAAAGTAAAACTTTCATAAAACTCAAAGGCGTGGATAAAAAGGGGTAAAAGGGAAGGTGCAGGGGAGCTGGGAGCTCGAAAAGCCTCAATAGTGGAAGAAGATCGGGGTGCAGGAGTTAATGGATGTAGGGTCGGAAGCGCTCGAGAGAGCTCAACAACATGGCCTAAGTGAATTCCTCAGTGATAAGAGGTCGGGACACCTCATGGCCTAGATGGGCGACGCGGTTTGAAAGAGGCGCTCAATACCCTATCCTCATGATCGGCGTGGAGGGCCTCCTAGTCACCACAAAGGAATCCGCGACAATGCGCCATAGTCTCTCTAGCCCCACTGCCCCCTCCACGACCTAAAAGGATTAAGACCTAGAGAGAGAACATAAGAGGAAGGTGCCAAGAAGCAATGTCTGTCAGGTTTGAAGAAATGTGGGACACGGGGAGGTGGAGGGCATGTTGTACTATTGTCCGCACGACCATATGAATAGGGGTGTACAATCTGTTGTCTTTTTGGAAAGCTTTCAGTCTTAGAGCAGCACAGTTTCTATACAGACAGAGCAGCGCAGCTGCTATACAGACAGAGCAGCGCAGCTGCTATACAGCCAGAGCAGCGCAGCAGCAGAGTAGCGTAGCAGCGAAGCTGCAACACAGACAGGACAACACAACTACGATTATATTTGATATGCTCCGTACGGACAACGCAGCGTCTGATATTCTTAATGTGATTCTGTACAGGATAGAGCAACCGCGATAGATACGATTCTAGTCAACTTAGTGGGTAACTCAGTGGTAACTTAGTGGGAAACTTATTGGTAGCTTTGTGATAGCTCAGTGGTACCTTAGTGATAGCTCAGTGGTAGCTTGACAGATTAATGGTAGCTTGGTGGTTTGACGTGCCTCTCAAGTACATTGGTGTTGCCAGTTCAACACAAGTATAAGACTTAGGACTCAGAACATATTATGTATCCAAGACTTCCAAGTAGTAAACTGCACACAGTTTTTGGGAAACTTCTGAGTATTATATCTTGAGTGTTGTCAAGTCAATTGTGCTAAAACTTTGGGATTTATCAGTGTTTATGCTATTCTATATTCTGATAGAGTTTTGTGAGGTTTGGATGCTTGTATAAGAATTGGTGAGCACTTGAGAACAGCTGTTTGGTAGGATTCTTGATAGCTTCTAAGAGTGTATCATGTCTACTTCTACTACTACTGCTACTCCTCCACTTGCACCGGTGGTTGTAGAACAACAGGTGACCCTTGTAATAGCTACCTTCACCGATGATATGAAGTTGCACGCCTAAGGGAGGGCCTATGTTAACCAGCTGCAAGCAATTCATGCAGCTCGGGTTGTAACTCATATGGTGGCGAATCCTACCCCTTGCACCACTCTTCTAAACATCTGGAGACTCCTCTACACCGAGAGGAACGAATCAGCCATCAAGGAATTCACGGAATTCTGGTGTTTGAAGAATGAGACGCCTCAGACACTGTTTAACCGCATCTCTAGTCTTTGTCAGAAGACTAAACTGTCTACCATTGACCTTCCCGCAATGGCGACCAAATATTTCATCGCTGTTCGCAATTCATTCGGACAGACAGGGCAGACTGCCTTGGATAACTGGATTTCGTATCCTTGTAGATGCACATGCTTGTGCAGGTGGGGTGTTTCCTCATTTTCAACAGGCAACATTGCTCATGAGGGGTCTCCCTCGTAGTATGAAAGGAGCATCTGACATGCTCAAACAAAAAGATAAAGCTAGCTGGACTTTACAGTTAGCCATCAATATTTTACTAAAAGAGGAAGCTACATCTAATATTCTCAATGTTGAGCAAGTAGAGGCTTTTAATTCAAACTTTGAGAGAAAAGGACAATTTAATCAGCAAAGGAATCAATTTAATCAGTTCAGACAGTTTAATCAAGGTGGAAATAGACAATCCAACAATGCATGTTTTTATTGTAGTGAGAGAGGTCATGGATACAAATTCTGACCTAAGCTTAAAAATACTAACGATAAAGGTTTATACAGGCCGGGATGGCAACAAAGCTAGTTTTAAAAAGGCTTCACGGAGCCTACACCTCGTGGAAATGCACTATTTTCGGCTTCTTCGTCTCTCCAAGACGAGACTTTGACAGTTTCTACGGAGGACGATACGGATCAATTCGCTATGGCGGCTGCAATCGAGGGCGCGAAGGACCCTGGATGGATAATGGATACAGGAGCGTCAACCAACATGTGCTAGAACAAGGCCTTTTTCAAAAATCTGAAAGCAACGCCCGAGAAAAATTTTTATTATGCTTGTGGAATGAGTGTCCAGACTCGTGCTGTGGGTGATGTGTCTTTACTAGTTGATGTAGAAAGAAAATCAATTGAAAGGACTCTTCACAATGTCTTGTTTGTGCCTGACTTTAAGAAAAATATGTTTTCTACGTCGTTGGTAGAGAGTAAAGGCTTTGAGGTTAATTTGAAAAATGGCAGGCAGGTTGTTAGCAAAAATGGCAAGGTTGCGGTTACAGGTACTAGAGATAGTAGCTAGATGTATCGCATGGGTATGGCTAATATCAAGGAGAATGTTGTTCTGTACTCCGGTATTTTGCACTCAGATGAGTTGTGGCATAAAAGATTAGGCCATGTATACTATGATAGTTTGAGGAAAATGGTCCTTGCTGGAAAATTAGAGGGTGTATTAATCACATATGAGCGGGTCAATACTTGTGATGGTTACGCTTTAGGCAAAATCCACAGATTGCCATTTCCTAAAGAGTTTGAGCATCGGTCACAGAAACTCTTACAACAAATTCATTCGGATGTCTTTGGTCCGGCGAAGGTTCCATCTGCCGAGGGATGAAATATATGGTCACCTTCACATATGATTTCTCCAGGTTTACAAAAGTTTACTTCATGAATGAGAAGAGTGTAGTGTTTGGTCACTTCAAACACTATAAAGCATGGGCTGAAAAACTTCACAATTCACCTATTTTGCAGCTCAGATCGGAGAATGGTGGTGAATATACATCGAAAGAATTTGAAACCTTTTTACTCGAGGAAGGCATTAGTCATCTATTAACTGTTCCATATTCACCAGAACAAAATAGGGTGTTGGAAAGACTAAATAGAACTCTCATGGAGAGCTCTAGGTCGATGCTCGCAGATAAAAATGTGGATCCGAAATTCTGGGTTGAGGCTCTAAATTGTGCAGTTTATATTAAAAATATGATAGGATCAAGATCGGTAGAAACTACTCCTTACGAGATCTGGACAGGTAGCAAACCAGATGTTAGCCATTTCAAAGTCTTTGGTTGTCAATGCTCTATATTGGATATGTCTACAGATAGATGGAAAATGGACACGAGGGATCACCGGGTATTCTGTTAGGATATGATGATCACTCAAAAGGTTATAGAGTCTTTGTGTTTGAGAGGCAGAAAATAGTTTTCGCAAGGAACATCATTGTTAAAGATGAACTAGACTCCATAGATTTATTTCAAATGACAGAGCAGCAAAAACAACAAAAGGTACAAGAATATGTCATTTTAGATTGCATGCAGGAAATTGTCCCGCAGATTCCACAAACTCCGGTAGTGACTCTGGAGTCAGACTCTCTCGAAGTTCCTCAACAACTTCGGGTCCAGACGAACCAACAGCAGTCAGTACACACAGATCCCAACCAGCGCAATCAGCGCAATGCACGACATCCGACGATCTCAGCCTCAAAATTTCCGGGGGGAAGAAGATCAAGCAGCCGCCTGCAAGCAAGCTCCTCTCACTTTGCCTACTCGGCAACCTCAGGGGAGCCTTTGACCATTCAGGAGGCCTTCTCATCACCAGAACGGAATCACTGGATCGAGGCAGCAAACGACGAAATGAAGTCCATCATGGAGGCCCAAACATGGGAGCTTGTGGACCTTCCTCCATACCGAAAAGCGATCGGCAGCAAATGGGTATTTAAGGTGAAGTTAAATCCCGATAACACCATTGAACGTTATAAGGCCTGACTTGTGGCAAAGGGGTATAATCAAAAGGAAGGAATTGATTTTGAAGAAACATTTTCTCTGGTTGTAAGATTTCTGACAGTTAGGATTTTGCTGTCTCTAGCTGCTATAGAAGATATGGAAATACATCAGATGGATGTAAAGACGACCTTTTTGCACGGAGAACTAGAAGAGACCATTTACATGCGGCAGCCTGAAAAGTATGTGGAACCAAGAAAAGAGCACTTAGTATGCAAGTTGCTAAAATCTTTGTACGGCCTAAAACAGGCCCCTAGACAGTGGAATCTAAAGCTTGATGAATTCTTGACTAGCTTAGGATTTCAAAGGATAAGTTCTGATCACTCTGTCTACGTTCTAAAGGGTGAAAATGGGATAGTGTATATAGCAGTATATGTAGATGATTTGCTATTAATTAGCAAATCAATGGCTGAAATAAACAAAATGAAAACTGCTCTAAACTCACGGTTCGAGATGAAAGACCTCGGTGAGGCAAAATATATTTTTGGTATCCAGGTAGAGAGGGACAAAAATAAGAAAATAATAAAATTGACTCAAAAACAGACTATTGGTTAGATGAGTACGGAATGCGGGGGGCAAAAGGATGTTTAACTCCAATGGAGTTTCGGCAGAAGTTAGAGGGAGAAGAGACAAAACCAGGTGTCATTGTTAGCGAGAATTTAGAGTCAGGGGAGAATGATCCTATGACAATAATACCTTATAGACAGATAGTGAGAAACTTAATATATTTCATGAACTGTACCCGTCTTGACATTGCTGCAGCAGTCGGGGTACTGAGCAGGAGTCTAGAAAATCCGAGAAAATCTGATCTTGATGCAGCAAGGAGAGTCTTCAGATATTTGGCAGGAACTAAACATCTCAAACTCACTCTAGGCGGAGGAGAAGTCAAGCAGCAAACATGGATAGATGCAAGCTATGGCGACATGCCAAGCTGGAAATCCACCACAGGATTCGTTCTACAAATTGGGAACGGTACGTGCTGCTGGAGCAGGAAACTTCAAAAGGTTACAGCACAGTCGACAATGGAGTCAAAATATATGGTAGCAAGCTCGGCCCTCAAAGAACTATTATGGGTAAAATCCATGTTACAAGAACTAGGATACATGCAAGTTGGTCCACAGGTGATCTGGTGTGATAACCAGGCTGCCATTCCCATTGCTTCTAACCCGAGTCATCACTTCAAAAGCAAGCACATGGATGTACAATTACACTTTGTAAGAGAAAAAGTGTTCTCTAGAGTGATTAAATTATGTTATTTGCCAGATGCAAAAATGATTGCTGATATGCTCACTAAAGCTCTTCCTGCTCCTAAGTTGAAGTATTGTAGGGACGCAGTGGGATTAAGTGAATTGTTGAATTGCTGCACTGCTATACTGCCACTCTGCGATAAATCAACCATTGAGATATAGTGGGATTGGGTGACTTGCTAATTGCTATATTGCTATGCTGCGATGCTGCGCTAGTTTATCACCGCAGTTGCGCCAGTATACTGAGTCTAAAGCTTTAAGGGAGTGTTTGTTGATATTTGAGTATTTTCTAGGTCTGTATTAGGATAAGAAAAAGAGCGGAGGCGGTCTGCCTCTAACTCCCCTTTCCAAGCCCCCACACTTGTTGTAGTCACTGAAGGCTGGATAGGGAGCTAGAGCCATGGCAGCCTAGGCTCTCTAGAGAAGACAGGGGGTAAATTAGGTAGACTTACCAAAAGTTACTTGACGGACCCAGGAATTGATCCTGGTACCTACCGTCCGTCAATCCGCATTAGCCGTTAGCTCTAGCCGTTATGTCTAGAACAGATATTACGATATAGTGGGTTTGATAGATATATAAATCGTTATTGCAACTCTGTGTCCTCCATTGGACTACATAATACAGGAAGCCTCTAGATAGTGGTTAACTAACCCACTTTAAGCCACGACCACTTCTGCCCAAGAAGGCAAACTGACAATTTGACTGCACCACTGTACAACCTGGACTCCCGTGAGTCCGTAGCAAAAAGAATCACTGAAAACGCCCAACCAAGCGATAAGTTATAGGGTGGCAAAGATGCCAATTTATACAAACTCTCAGAGAGAGGACTATCTACCTAAATTTTCCTAAGTCCTAGTTTTTCCTACTTCCCTCTCACAGCTCCTATCTACTGCCTGTACTAACCAATCACAAAACTGTATAGTACAAGAAAGTACTACTGCCGATGTACTTTCTATACGGCCTCTGTACAACACGGCCATTAAGTGGACGCGTGTCCACTTTCCACTCGTCCGTACGTTCCTCTGAATTCTCGCGACCGAAAGATGTCTTCCCACGTGGCGCCAGGTCATGCCACGTCACTAAATGCCAAAATGACCATTCCGGGATTTTCGGCGATGATGTGCGCCGTTAGATTTGACGTGAAATTCAATCTCGGCCGTAATAAATACTTGCGCGATATTTGTTTCGCTTTCGAAACAAAATGCGCGATATCCATTTCAAACAAGTACAGTACTTCGTATTTCGTAGAACTGTATCTATGTGTGGCGTTAAGGGTTTCAGTTAAATGAATCTAGTACATTACAATAGTTTAAATAGTAATGAAACCCTATATCTCCTAACGGACTTCTACGACAGACTGGTTAGAGCTAACGGCTACGCCGCGCTCTGCTGGTCGGGGGTTCGAGTCCTGCCGGACTCAACCTTTTGTTGAGAGTGGCTTAAGCCACTCTTTAGTCCTTCCAATGGAGTTGAGGCAGCCATGGCTCCATTGCTCTCTCTCTCTCTCTCATTCAGTGACTACAACAAGTATGGGGGAGAGAGAGAGAGAAGAGATAGAGGCAGGCTGCCTAAATTTTCTTTTCTAATAAATTTAGACCTAGAAAATATATTAAAAACTACTTATTTCAACAGTTATATGTAGATTAATCCGTTTAACGGCTAATAGATACTTAGTACATAGATACAGTTTAAATTAGTACGAAGTACGGTATGGGGACAGAACGGATACCGCGCATTTGTTTCGATATCGAAACAAATACCGCGCATTTGTTTCGATAGCGAAACAAATACCGCGCATTTGTTTCGATGGCGAAACAAATACCGCGCGTCGAATTTCAACAGCTAGGATTATAGCCGGTTTTGATCAGACGGCCACGATAGGCGCCGCGATCACGGAAAAGGCATTTTTGGCGTTTAACGGTCTTTGCCACGTCAGATGACACGTGGCGTGATAACAGTGGACTACGGGAATTCCGGAGATTACAGGAACTAATCCCGATTTGACACGTGTCGACATTTTGGCCATGTCGTACAATGGCCGTACATAAAGTACACCGGCACCTGTACTTTTCTGTACGACACAGTAATTTGATTGGTGCCGTACTTCACTAGATAGAGTTTTAGAGAGGGTATAGGACTTAGAAAATTTTGGGTAGGCAGCTGCCTCTCCCAGAGAGCACCCTGTATAAATGGCAAACTTTGGCCAGCCATAACTATCAATTTACTTGACCATTTTCAGTGATTCTTTTTGCTGCGGACTCAGGGGAGTCCAGGCTACATAGGGGTGTAGTCGGTCAGAGTTTTTGTCTGGCAGGGTGGTTGTATTTCTAAGGGAAAGTCAAAGTGGGTGAATGTGTCCAAATCTCATATTTTAACTTTGCATTCTGTGGTGGAACTGAGCACACAGAAAGTGTTAATTCACAGGGGTGAATCTATATTGGGGTTTTGACTGTCAAGGGGTCAGTCATTTGGGTTTATATCAACTTGGAGTCGGCACTATCTAGATTAGCTTCTTTTGGATCTGCATACTTTGAGGGCCAATGGAGGTCTCAGAGTTTCAGGTTATGGGCCCACCATCTAGGGTGCCTATGTTCGATGGAACAGACTTCACTTATCGGGAGTTTACAATGGCGGGATTGCTTTTCGAGAAGCACTTATGGGGAATTGTTTCGGGACAAGTGAGATATCCGCCACCTGGCTTTGGAAGAGCTTACTATGGAGATTCATCTGAGGCTGCCCAGAATATCATCCGGAGCTCAGATGCAACAGAAGGTGAAGGGAAGAATCTTTCCGTGGATGGGGAAATAGGGGAGAAGGAAAAAGGGACACCTATAGTGAGGGGAACTAGGCTCTCAGCTATGGTACCACATGTAGGGATTAAAACTGAAGAAAATGACAGAAAAATATGGGAATACAAAAACACTATAGCAAAAACATCTCATACTTAGATATGTGTCTAAGTCGATAGCTATCACTCTTTTAAGTCTAACCAAGTCTTCAGAGATATGGGAAGTACTAATTCAGATTTATAAGAGTGAGACTATTCAGAGGCAGCAATTAGTAAAACAAGAAATAGATGCCTATGTTTATAAAGGCGGTAGCATGATAGAGTTTTGTAATGATATTGCTGCGTTATATGTTGAGCTAGCTAGTGCGGGATATGTAGAATCTGAGGAGAGTAAGATTAATACACTACTTATGAAACTCCCAAGTGAGTACGAAAACATTATTCATCGTATGCAGGCAATGGATGGCTCCTCATGGACTTGGAGCTTTACCATGGGGATAATTCTTGTGAGGGAAAGCACTTTGGAGCTTCGTAGGGGAAAGGACAGGGTCAATGCATTTTCAGCTGGTGGTGATTGGTGGAAGCGTGATGAGAGGAACGGCGGTGACGAGCAGAAACGTAATGAGAGGAACGGTGGTGACGAGCGGAAGCGTGATGAGAGGAAGAAAGACAAAGGTAAACCTTATCGGAACTTTGGTGGAAAAAGGGGGAGAAGAAAAGACACGGGAGCTTTGAAAAAAGGGGTTTGCTTCTTTTGTAGGGAACCGGGTCATTATATGGAGGAATGCCCTTGTTTGGAAAAACTTAGAAGTTGGAATGTGGATGAGGAGGACGAAGAGGAAGAGGAGAAAGAGGATGAAGAAAAATTGGAGCTTCTTCACATCGGTAGAATGGGGAAGATAGAAAAGTACACAGAAATTGGACGAAGGCAACAGTGTGCTTTTGGAGGTATAAGGGAAGTAAAGAGAGAGGAGATACCTGAAGAAGTTCAAAATATTGAGGATAGTTTCATAGATATTTTGGAAACAGAAAACTGGTCGGAAAGGGAGACTTCAACGGATTCCGAGGAAAGGGGAGAATTAATTCTAGAGGGGGTTTTAAAGGATAGGGGAGAAGAGAAATATTTATTGGGAATTGAAATAGAAAGTGATAGTGGAAAGAATTCCATGGGAGACAGTGAGGGAAGTTCAGAAAATGGGGTAATTATCATGGATAAAAATATGAGTACGGAAGATGTAGATCTTATGAGGAACTTAGTGGGGACTAGTGGTTTTTGGGAATATTTGGAGGTGGGTGGATTTGACATCACTACTTGGTGTGATGTCTCTTGTGAAGATGTGCCTGTAAAAGGGTTATCATCCGGGTATGTGTTGCAGGTTGGGGATGGGGCTGGTTGTTTGAATTTCAAGAGGGAAAGTGGATTTAGTGTGGATGGAAAAGAGAAGAGGTGGATAAAATCTTTGCTCGGATTTAAGAAAAATGGGATGTTAAATAAAATGTGTGATACAATTATCATTTCAGTTCATTTAATGCACTGTGTTAAATACTTAAGTTTTATGAAAGGAAAAGGAAAAAGGAAAAAGAAAAGGAAAAAGGGGAGGGGGTGTTTGTTTACTTGTTTGTGGAAGTTGAAAGAAAAATAGACTAGAAAATAAGGGGAGTGTTGATATTTGAGTATTTTCTAGGTCTGTATTAGGATAAGAAAAAGAGCTGAGGCGGTCTGCCTCTAACTCCCCTTTCCAAGCCCCCACACTTGTTGTAGTCACTGAAGGCTGGATAGGGAGCTAGAGCCATGGCTGCCTAGGCTCTCTAGAGAAGACAGGGGGTAAATTAGGTAGACTTACCAAAAGTTACTTGACGGACCCAGGAATTGATCAGGGTACCTACCGTCCGTCAATCCGCATTAGCCGTTAGCTCTAGCCGTTATGTCTAGAACAGATATTACGATATAGTGGGTTTGATAGATATATAAATCGTTATATGTAGATTAATCCGTTTAACGGCTAATAGATACTTAGTACATAGATACAGTTTAAATTAGTACGAAGTACGGTATGGGGACAGAACGGATACCGCGCATTTGTTTGGATATCGAAACAAATACCGCGCATTTGTTTCGATAGCGAAACAAATACCGCGCATTTGTTTCGATGGCGAAACAAATACCGCGCGTCGAATTTCAACAGCTAGGATTATAGCCGGTTTTGATCAGACGGCCACGATAGGCGCCGCGATCACGGAAAAGGCATTTTTGGCGTTTAACGGTCTTTGCCACGTCAGATGACACGTGGCGTGATAACATTGGACTACGGGAATTCCGGAGATTACAGGAACTAATCCTGATTTGACACGTGTCGACATTTTGGCCATGTCGTACAATGGCCGTACATAAAGTACACCGGCACCTGTACTTTTTTGTACGACACAGTAATTTGATTGGTGTCGTACTTTAGGAGATAGAGTTTTAGAGAGGGTATAGGACTTAGAAAATTTTGGGTAGGCAGCTGCCTCTCCCAGAGAGCACCCTGTATAAATGGCAAACTTTGGCCAGCCATAACTATCAATTTACTTGACCATTTTCAGTGATTTTTTTTGCTGCGGACTCAGGGGAGTCTAGGCTACATAGGGGTGTTGTCGGTCAGAGTTTTTGTCTACCAGGGTGGCTGCATTTCTAAGGGAAAGTCAAAGTGGGTGAATGTGTCCAAATCTCATATTCTTTCTTTGCATTCTGTGGTGGAACTGAGCACACAGAAAGTGATAATTCACAGGGGTGAATCTATATTGGGGTTTTGACTGTCAAGGGGTCAGTCATTTGGGTTTATATCAACTTGGAGTCGGCACTATCTAGATTAGCTTCTTTTGGATCTGCATACTCTGAGGGCCAATGGAGGTCTCAGAGTTTCAGTGTTGTCTTTTTGGAAAGCTTTCAGTCTCTGAGCAGCACAGCTGCTATACAGACAGAGCAGCGCAGCTGCTATACAGATAGAACAGCGCAGCTGCTATACAGACAGAGCAGCGCAGCAGCAAAGGTGCAACACAGACAGGACAACACAACCACGATTATATTTGATATGGTCTGTACGGACAACGCAACATCTGATATTCTTAATGTGATATTGTACAAGATAGAGCAACTGTGATAGATACAATTCTAGTCAACTTAGTGGGTAACTCAGTGGTAACTTAGTGGGAAACTAAGTGGTAGTTTAGTGATAGCTCAGTGGTAGCTTAGTGATAGCTCAGTGGTAGCTTGACAAATTAGTGATAGCTTGGTGGTTTGACGTGCCTCTCAAGTACACTGGTGTTGCCAGTTCAACACAAGTATAAGACTTAGGACTCATAACATATTATGTATCCAAGACTTCCAAGTAGTAAAACTGCAGAGAGTTTTTGGGAAACTTCTGAGTATTATATCTTGAGTGTTGTCGGGTCAATTATGCTAAAACTTTGGGAGTTATCAGTGTTTATGCTACTCTATATTTTGATAGATTGTTGTGAGGTTTGGATGTTTATATAAGAATTGGTGAGCACTTAAGAACAGCTGTTTGGTAGGATTCTTGATAGGTTCTGAGAGTGTATCATGTCTACTTCTACTACTGCTGTTGCTCCTCCACTTGCACCGGTGGTTGTAGAACAACAAAATCCCGGGCATGGGATTCCCAAATCATAAGCCCCCAAAACATCTAACTCACGGACAAAATTTCAGTCATCATCAGTGGAGCCGGACGCTAGTGTGGTCGATAACGATTGAGGAGAGGTGATAGACGAAGGGCCACCAAGGGCTATACAATATCGACAACTTTGTGTATGACGGGAAATACCGGCACCAACGGCAAAAAGGATGTGACACCCAGGACATTTCAAACGCCTCGAGAGTTGTTTACGAGGTTTGGGTGGAGGTGGGGGCGAGAGAAGGGGGAAAAGAAGTGCTTCCGGACATGGTCAATAAATCAAAGAAACCATGGGAAGTGAGCGTGTGAGAGGAAGAGTAAAAGTGTTAAAGGAAAAGAAAATATGTGTGATGGATGGTAAAATTGGTTGCGGGCTAGAAAATAACATAAAGTTTGATGAATTAAAGGAGAAGGGGGGGGGGAGAGGGAGGGGAGGAAGGAAGAGGGGGAGGAAGAGGGAACAAGTATCGGTTTTTGGGTGTGTAAAGGGTATAAGGGGAAGGGGGGGGGGGGGGGGGGAGAGTAGGGTAAAAGAAATGTAGTGTTGTGTATTGGTTAAAGATTTATCGATAACCGATATGGACCTTTTTCGGGTTCCTGATAATCGATATATTGGTACGATATATCGACATCGGTCTTATCGCCGATAAGTAGCCGATAATATCAGGTACCTATCGGCGATAATGCCGATAACGATAACTATTGGCGATAACTGTACGGACCGTACAGATAAATTTACAGCATATGCACGCAACTGTACGTCGTATTCCCCGGACGCGCAGGGGATCCCTTTACTCCCGATTCCGGTAAAAAATCGCGAATTTTCCATCATTATTCCTAATTTAAGGGGGTTTTTAAAATTCCTGCTGCCAAAATTTTCAAAATATGGCGTCGGGAAATGGCGGCAGTCTGACAATTGTGTTCGTCTGCTTCTTTCATTCTGTTCGTCTTTTTTTGGAAAAAGTTTGATTCAAAAATTTTACAATGTATTTTATCTTTTTCATTTTGATAGTTTAGTTTTATAACAATAAAGTATTAACTTATATTTGTCTATGTTTATGTGCAGCGCTGTCCGTAAAGATTTTCAGTTAAATAGATACGCGGAACAGATTCTTATACGTGGCATTCCACGCTATATAATGAAAATTATATAATACAGTATGTTATCTAGTACTATTGTATGCATACTTTATTTTTAAAAAGTTATTGCCGATATGGAATTTGTTGGTCCCAGATCGATATATCGGGACCTCTGACCGTTCGATAACCGATAACTATCGGTATCTGTGTTATCGCGATAAGTTTTTTACCAATACACAACACTAAAGAAATGTCAAGAAATATGTTTTTTTTTGTTATTTTTTTTTTTTTCAAATATGTTCTCTTATTGCTAGCGGAGATGTCCCCCCTCGGATTTGTGATCTTCTCACGGGTTCCCGCCAAGTCGCCAAACAGAATAGAGGGTTCCGCCCTATTGCAGTGCGAGAGGTTGTATAGAGATTGGTGGTTTGTGCAAATTGTCTCTAGCTCCAATCATATTTTCATGATTATTTCTCTCCTCATCAATTTGGAGTGGCCACGAGAGGAGGTTGTGAGGCTATGGTCCACAAGATTCGAGCTTTGTTGGATGTACATCGGGATTGGTTTGTTCTTCAGGTCAACGTTTCCAATGCATTTTGTTGAAAAGAGGTAATTAAATAGTTCACTTCTATATTTTAGTTAGAATACAAAGAGAGAGAAAGAGAGAACTAAAGGCACGCCATGGCTGCCGCGTCATTTAGAAGGGAATAAAATAGAAGGTATTTTACTATTTGTAGCAAAATACTGCCTCTGGCCGGATTGGAACCAGGGTCTACAGACTATTATCTAGACCAAAGCCTTATCCATAGAGGCAATAGCGAAACGATATACGTACAACGTTTCACGCATATTTATCTATTAATTCAACTGCCTAATTTGCAGCACACTAACGAAAACACGCATTAATAAATTTAGGCATGGAAGCGAATCGAAGCCGTATAAATACAAATTATCAGACGGCCAACATTGCAGCCGCCACCCGCAATAAACATTCGGCGGCCTTTGGGGACAACATCACGCAACGACACGTGGCACCATACTATTTGATACCGGAGAAGATGGGAGGAGGAACCATGGCTCCCGTTTTGACAAGCGTCGCTTTGAAAGCCATGTCGTACAATGGTCATACAATAAGTACATCGCCTAGTGTACCTTCTTTTACTATATAGTGTTTTTATTGGACTAGGGTTTAGTAGTAGCCAGTCGTAAGTAGGCAGACAAGGACTTAGTGAAATTTAGATTCCTCTCTCTCAGAGAGCTTGTAACTATAAAGGTCATCTTTGACCAGCCATTACTTACTGCTTATGGAGCAAATTCAATGATTCTTTTTGTGTTTGACTCAAGAGAGTCTTGTCCTCACAAGGGTGAGATTGGTCAAAATATTTGTGTGCCTGGGCGGCGCTTATTCAGCGGGAAAGTAAAAGGGGCAAACATTATCCTAGAGGCTTTGCATAGGCTGCTCATTCTTTGGGTCAATGGAGACCACAAAATTGCAAAATATGGGCCCACCCTCTAGGGTGCCCATATTTGATGGATCAGAATTTTTTTATTGGGAAATGATGATGGAGGGAGAACTATTTGAGAAACGCCTATGGGGCATAGTGTCCAAACAAGTTCGATGCCCACCTCCATCTGGGTTTGGAGGAACGCGCTTTTTTGGTACCTTTGCCTCTACAGTAGGTAGAACATCTGCCACCATCATTGAGGATGTTGACGAGGAAGGAGAGGAGATTGTCATGGAAGGAGAAAAGGGAGGAGTTGCTACTCAAGTGACACCATTGTCGAAGGCGATACCGGCAGCAGCACCACCAGCAACGGCGACAAGGGTTCAGACCAAAAGATCAGAGTATGAAAAGTGGAACTACAAAGACAAGGTTGCTAAGCTGTTAATTCTTAAAAGTGTAGCAAAGGGCATTGCCATTCCCCTTATGCATGTCAAATCTTCATCTCAGATTTGGATATCACTAGTTAACAAATATAAGAGTGGATCATTGCAGCAGCAACAGTTGGAAGAAAATAAGATTGCAACTTATAATAAGGGAGGAAGCATGAATAATTATTGCAATAATTTAGGAGCATTTAGACAAGGGAGAGGAACTTCTCGAGGAGGATTATGTCACTTCTGCAAGAAACCGGGACACTATATGGCAGATTGTGGCAAACTTGCAGATCTTCGACTGAAAGATGGGCAAGGGACCTCAAGAAATGGAGGAAATAAAAAGGCCTTCCTAACTCAAGTTCATGACGAGCAAGAAAACGAAGAAACCGAACAGGAAGAGGAGTTTGAGGAGCTTCTTCTTAATCCGAAAAACAGTGAAAAACATGTTGACATTCCACGGAGACAAAAGTGTGCTTTCGGAGGTAAGAGGGATCCACCTGAGGATGGGGGGATCATAGACTCAAGGGCCTCAATGCATATGTGCAAAGATAAGTTGTGGTTCACTAAATTGAGAAAGATCCCAATAGTTGAGATAGAGTACGGAGATGGTAGAGTAGAAACCACAAGTCTTGTTGGAACTGTTGACTTGAAGTTTCAAGTTGATGGAAAGGCCTCAATTGTAACACTCTCATACGTTCTTTACATTCCACAGCTTAGTAAGAACTTGGTCTCAATATCTGTCCTAGATGAAAAGGAGTTTGAAACATGAACTAGGAAAGGAATCTTCACAACAAGCTTTGATAATGAGGTTTATTTCATAGTTGAGAAGGGCAGTCAAGGAATGTTCACAATTGTTCTTTGCAATAAAAAGTGTTCTTTGCTCATGTGCAAGTGAGATGATGCTTTGGCACAAAAGGTTGGGGCATGTGCATCTAGATAGATTAAAGAAAATGAAGAAAATAGGAAAAGTGGAGGGTATTACTTTTGAGGATGATGAGACCTTTGATGATTGCAGTGGATGTGCCCAAGGGAAGTTTCATAGGCTTCCATTTCCAAAGGCAACCACATTTAGGAGAGATAAAGTATTGGATCTAGTTCACACCGATGTTTGGGGACCTGCTAGATATGCTTCACATGGGGGGAAGAGGTGGATGTTAACTATCACAAATGATTGGTCTAGATACACAAAGGTATAATTTCTCAGAAATAAGTCACAGGTATTGAGATGTTTCAAAGAGTATAAAGTATGGAGTGAAAAACTACACGAAACCTCAATAAAAGAGCTAAGAAGTGATAATGGGAAAGAATACACCTTAAGGGAATTTGAAGAATATCTTAAAGAAGAAGGAATTCATCATGAGAAAATTGTTCCCTATAATCCGCAACAAAATGGAGTAGCAGAAAGAGTGAATAAAAATTTAGGAGATATGTCCAGAAGTATGTTAATTGATAAGAGGATAGGGTTGCAGTTTTGGGCGGAGTCTATGAACTATGCTAATTTCATCAAAAATAGAGTCCTAACTTCGGCAAACAAGGAGGAAACTCCATATGAGAGGTGGACCGGAAGAAAGCCTGATTTGTCTAGTTTGAGAGTGTTTGGAAGTCAAGTCTACAGTTTGGATTCTGATAAGACTAAATGGAAGTTAGAGGTGAGAGGGAAGCCAGGATATCTTGTTGGATATGATGAGAGCACAAAAGGATACCGAGTGTATGACTTGAAAAAGAGAGATATAATTTTGGTAAAACACATAGTGGTGATGAATGAAAAGAAGTCCATTGTTCCATTCAAATATAATAAAGAAGTCAAAATCAGATTTGAATCGGATCAGTTTTCTGACTTTGACTTTGAAAATAAAGAGAAGGAAGAGGGAAAAAAAGAAAAATCTGCAGATCTGCCAAAAGAGAAGGAGGAAAGGACAACATCCGAGGCAACGCCACAATACGAAGTGGAAACCGATGAGGAACTTGATGAGACACCGGAATTGGAAGATAGGGGAGCTGGAAATCTCCCTAAACGAAACCCAATGATGCCTTCCATACCGGCGTCCGATTTTGAAAGGGGAAGAAGAAGTAGTAAACGACTTCAAGAAAGACAAGTAAATAACCAACTCACAAAGATGTCTCACCCAGATGAACCTCAGACATACTTAGAGGCCATAAACACTTTAGAAAGTAGCCAGTGGATCACAGCTATAAATGAAGAAATGGCCTCCATCATGGAAGCCGATACATGGGAGTTGGTAGATTGTCCACCGGACCGAAAATCGATTGGATGTAAGTGGGTTTTTAAACTTAAATTAAACCCAGATAATACCATTGCGAGGTACAAAGCTAGGCTAGTTGCAAAAGGTTATACTCAGAAAGAAGGGATAGACTACGAAGAAACCTTTGCACCTGTAGTCAGATTTCCTTCTGTTAGAATCCTTTTAAGTAAAGCCGCAGCGGAGGATATGAAAATCCACCAGATGGATATTAAAACGACCTTTTTGCACAGAGAGTTGTAAGAAGAAATTTACATGAGGCAACCGGAAGGATTCGTGGAAAGTGGGGAAGAAAACAAAGTTTGCAAACTGATAAAATCACTCGACAGTGGAATATAAAGCTCGAAGAATTTCTGACCGGTTTGGGGTATATCAGAATTAGTTCAGATCACTCTGTATATATAATTTTTGAGGATGAGGATGGAGTGATATTTATTGCTATTTATGTGGATGATTTGTTGGTCCTAAACAAGTCCTTAGATAAAATTAAAAAACTAAAACGGGATCTTAGAAGCCGCTTTGACATGAAAGATCTCGGCGAAGCAAAGTATATTTTGGGAGTTCAAATGGAGAGAGATAGAGGGAATAAGATTATAAGACTCACTCACAAAGAAGCAATTAGTAATATGCTAGAAAATTTTCAAATGGAGAAAGCAAACGGATGTACTACTCCTATGTATTTGAAGAAAGTGTGTGAGGGGAGTGAAGAGGGAGGAATATTGATCATTAATGATGAGATAGATGAGATAGAAAGAAGATTTATGGAGAATATCCCTTATCGGCAGATTGTAGGCAGTTTAATATATTTTATGAATTGTACCCGGCCGGATATAGCTGCAGCCGTAGGAGTCCTCAACAAGAGTCTAAATGAACCGAGGAAGAGAGACTGGGAGGTTGCCAAAAGGGTGATGAGGTATCTGGTGGGGACACAGGAATTGTGGTTGCATTTGGGATGGGAGCACACTGACATCACAAATTGGAGTGATGCAAGTTTTTGAGTTGTACATTTAAGGCGGTGTACGACTGGATATGTGTTGCAAATTGGATCTGGTGCATGCTGTTGGAGTAGCAAGCAACAAAAAGTAGTTGCTCAGTCCACTATGGAGGCTGAATACATGGCTTCTTGTGATGCCACCAAAGAATTAATGTGGGTGAAATCTCTTCTTGAAGAACTTGAGTTCATGAAGACAGGAACTCAAAATGATTTTTGTGATAATCAAGCTGCTATCTCTATTGCAACTAATCCGAAACATCACTTCAAAGCTAAACATATGGATATTAGACAAAGCTTTGACAGAGAGAAGGTTGAAAATAAAATCACTAAACTGGTTCTTAAAAGTGATAAAGAAATGATTGAACATATGATGACAAAACCAATGCCTTCCCCTAAGTTGATTTATTGGAGAGAAAACTGTGGATTAAAATTGAAAAAAGGCAAAGAATTAAAGGGAGTGTTGAAAAGAGGTAATTTAATAGTTTGCTTCTATATTTTAGTTAGAATTTAAAGAGAGAGAAAGAGAGAACCAAAGGCTTACCATGGTTGCCACGTCATTTAGAAGGAGGCAAAATGAAATAGAAGGTATTTTACTATTTGTAGCAAAATACTGCCTCTAGCCGGATTTGAACTAGGGTCTACAAACTATTATTTAGACCCAAGCCTTATCCATTAAGGCACTACAAACGATATACGTGCAAAGTTTCATGCATATTTATCTATTGATGCAACTACCTAATTTGCAGCAGACTAACGAAAAAAACTCATTAATAAATTCATGCATGGAAGCGAATCGAAGCCGTATAAATACAAATGATCGGACGGCCACCATTGCAACCGCCACCCGCAATAAACTTTTGGCGGCCTTTGGGGATAGCGTCAGGCGACCCCACGTCGCACCATACTATTGGATTTCGGAGAAGATGGGAGGACGAACCATGGCTTCGTTTTGACAAGCGTCGCTTTCAAAGCCATGTCGTACAATGGTCGTACAATATGTACATCGCCTAGTGTACCTGTTTGTACTATATAGTGTTTCTATTGGACTAGGGTTTAGTAGTAGGCAGTCGTAAGTAGGCAGACAAGGACTTAGTGAAATTTAGGTTCCTTTCTCTAAGAGAGCTTGTAACTATAAAGGTCATCTTTGACCAGCCATAACTTACTGCTCAAGGGAGCAAATTCACAAATTCTTTTTGCGTTTGACTCAGGGTAGTTTTGTCCTCACAGTGGTGAGAGTGGTCAGAATATTTGTGTGCCTGTGCGGCTCTTATGCAGCGGGAAAGGAAAAGGGCAAACATTATCCTAAAGGCTTTACATAGGCTGCTCATTCTCTAGGTCAATGGAGACAACAGAATTGCACCTTTAATACGCTAGATCCGTACGTCATTTTTTTTGAGCTTATGGAGGCTCCATCTTCAAATGTCAAAAATTTTCCCCTTTGTGAGGGATTTCTATTCTTTGATCAGTAACCTTTTCTTCGCAGCTGACGGTGATCTCATTCCTCTCTCCTCTGTTGAAATCACTAGATTTAGGGGAGGTATTTTATAGGTCTTAATTTAAAAAAAAAAAAAAAGCAGAGGCAGTTTGCCTCCACCTTCTCCCTTTAGCCCCCATACTTGTTGAAGTCACTGAAAGAGACAGAGGGCGGTGGAGCCATGGCTGCCTTAGCTCCATAGGCAGGGCGTAAGAGTGACCTAAGTCACTCTCAACCAAAAAGGTTGAGTCCGGCAAGACTCGAACCTCCGACCGATAGAGCGTGGCGTAGCCGTCAAACCTTACCAGTTTGTCGTAGAAGTCCGTTAGGATACATGGGGTTTGACAGCTATTTAAAACATTAGATAGACGACTTATCTGATTAACGGAATTACAAATAGGATACATAGAAATTAATTGCGGAATTAGATACGCACGAAACAAATGTACCAGACATTTGTTTTTGAACGGCTAGGAATTAAAGCCGGTTTGGATCCGACGGCTCACATCATCGCCAAGATCTCGTAATAGCCGCTTCGACGGTTTTCGGATGTAACATGACCTGGCGACACGTGGCAAAATGTCATTGGAAAGCGGGAATCCCAGGAAGCATGAGGACAAGTCCGGAGAAGACAAGCGTCCACACCATGACCTTGTCGTACACAGGGCGTACAAAAAGTACATCGGCCATAGTACCTTTCTAAACTACGCAGTCTTCTGATTGGTTCCGTACATCAGTAGATAGGATTTGTGAGAGGGTTTAGGACTTAGTGGATTGAGGAGGAAGCCGCCTCTCTCCCAACAAGCTTGTACAACTATTGGCATCTTTGCCACTCGAGAATTAATCGCCTGGTTGGAAGTTTTCAATGATTCTTTTTGCTGTGGACTCAGGGGAGTCTAGACTGCACAGAGGTGCAGTCAGATTATCTATTTGTCTGCTAGGGTGGCAGTTGCTCTCGTTGAAATTGGGTTAGTCAAAAACTCCCTAGAGGCTTCCTCGATTTTGGTCCAAATGGGGGACACAGAATTGCACGTTATGGGCCCACCCTCTAAGGTGCCCATATTCAACGGATATGGGTTCATTTACAAGGAAGTCATGATGACAGGGGCATTATGTAAGAAAGGATACTGGGGTATTGTGAGTTGACAAGTGAAACGTCCATCTCAAGGAACTCCACCAGGGTTTGGAGGAGTGAGGTTTTCTGCAGCAGGATCTGCTCCAACGGAGGAGACAGATGATGGGGACAGCAATGTGTCCAAAAAGGGGAAAGGAAAAGAGACACTTCTCACTCCTATTGCCATGGCACCCGGAGCAGTGGCCGTGAAGTCATAGGAAAACGACATTCAAATGTGAGAGTACACCAACATGAATGCCAAACACTTCATTCTGAGGCACCTCACTTTAGCTTTGGCGACCTCTCACCTTCGTATCTTCAAGGCCGAGGAGTTGTGGATGACTTTAGTGGAGATCGATAGAGCTGGCACCATTCAGGAGCTCCAGCTGGTTGAGCAAAGGCTGACGAGTTATACTTTCAAAGGAGGAAAGATGTGGGACTATTGCAGCGATCTCTCTTGTCTGTACATGGAGATGGAAAGTGTCGGATGGACAGGCACTATGAAGATGAAAGTTAACACTCTCATCATGAAGTTGCCGGAGGAGTATGAAAATATAGTGTACCGAGTGCAAGAAATGGATAATAGCGCTTGGAAGTGGAACACCGTGGTCTGGATGATACTTGTGCAAGAGAACACCATTGAGATCAGGAGAGGAGGAAAGAGAGTTCAAGCTCTAGCTGTCGGAACGGATCGGTGGAGGAAGGATCCGAAGAAGCCATACAACAGCTTCAAAGGGGAAAAGAACCAATTTGGAGAACCGAGGACTCCAAAGGGCCTTTGCCATTTCTGCAAAATGCCGAGGCACATCATAGCTGATTGCATCAAGCTATCAGAGCTGAGGCTTCAAGAAAATCGTGGAGGGGGTTCTTCCGGAGGGAAGAAGAAAGCACTTGTGGTCACACGAGTGAAAGAAGAGACCGATGAGGACGAGTCCTCCGAGGAGGAGGATGGGGAGTTTCTTCTTGACGCGAATCTAGAGGAGAAGGAGATCCCTCGGAAACAGAAGTGTGCCCTTGGAGCCATTCAAGAAGCTACAGAGGAGGGATGGATCATCGACACAGGTGCATCCATGCATATCTGTTGTGACAGGCACCTCTTCACTAAACTAAGAAAGATCCTTACTGTGGAAATAGAGTATGGGGATGGGATAGTAGTTACCACAGATCTAGTGGGCTCGGTATATCTGAAAGTCTTAGTGGAGGGTAAGACTTCTATTCTCACCTTCTCAGATGTGCTCTACATTCCTCAGTTGAGTAAGAATCTTGTGTCTACTTCTGTATTAGATGAGAAGGATTTTGATACCTTCACTAGAAAGGGAGTCTTTATAGCTAAGTATGGAGATGAAGTCTATTTCACTGCAGATAAGGGTAGCCAAGGAATGTTTAGGCTTAACTTGAGTAATGAAAAGAAGAGTGCTTACTATGGTGGTGTCCCGAGCTTCATGATCTGGCATAAGCGTTTGGGACATGTGCATTTTGACAAGCTGAGGGAAATGAAGAAGTTGGGTGTAGTAGAAGGCATTCAGTTTGGGGATAATGAAATGATGGATGATTGTAGTGGCTCTGCCCAAGGTAAGGCTCACAGACTTCCCTTTCCCAAAACTGCCACATATAGAGGTGAGAAGGTACAATATCTGGTCCACACAGATATCCGGGGACCAGCAAAAGTGCATTCAATTGGGGGAAAGAGGTATATGTTGAAAATTATCGATGATTCGTGCAGATATTCCAGAGTGTACTTCTTGAAAACAAAGTCTGAAACACCAAAATACTTTAAAGAATATAAAGCCTGGAATGAGAAGTTGCACGGAACCCCCATTAAGAAAATAAGGAGTGACAATGGGGGAGAGTACACCTCTAACCAGTTTGAGGATTATTTGAGAGATGAGGGAGTTCAGCATCAAAAAACTATACCAAATAATCCAAAATAGAATGGGGTAGCTGAGAGGTTAAACCTGACTTTAGGAGATAGTGTGTGCAGCATGTTGGCAGATAAAAAAATAGGAAGAAGATTCTGGGCAGAGGCCATGAACTGTGCTAACTACATTAAGAATAGAGTCCTCACCACTGCCGTTAAAGGAATGACCCCTTATGAGAGATGGGTTGGAAGGAAACCGAATATTTCTCACTTGAAAGTGTTCGGTAATCAAGTTAACAGTCTTGACACAGATAAGAAAAACTAGAAACTAGTTGCTAAAGGGAAACCGGGATATTTTGTGAGATATGATGAGGATGTCAAGGGATATAGGGTTTATGACTTAGCTAAACAAGATATCATACTAGTAAAGAATCTAGTTGTCATGGATGAAGGTAAGTCTTTTGATCCTTTCAAATACACTAAGAAAATCATAATCAGTTTTGAGTCCGAGATTGAGGAGGACTTAGATCTTCCCAGAAGGAACACAAGTAAAAACATGATTGCAGATTCAAGGGAGATAAAAGATGGGGGAGATATACCAGAATCCCCTCATACTCCTACACACTTTGATATGAGAGAGGAAGAGGAGTCAAAACCGATTTCCATGGAAGGGGGAGCTGATGAGACAGTTCGGAGGAATCGAAGACTTCCCTCCATTCCAGCTTCGGACTTTGAGGGAGGACAGAGGAGCAGCAAAAGGCTTTAAGAAAAACCGGTTGTTCACAAGGTAACAAAACTTTCTCACCCAAATGAGCCTCAGTCATACTCGGAGGCAATGGATAGTCCAGAGAAAGAAAGATGGGTCACAGCCATAAATGAGGAGATGGCTTCAATCATGGAGGCAAATACTTGGGAGCTAGTGGAACGTCCACCAGATAGAAAACCTATTGGGTGTAAATGGGTATTTAAACTGAAACAGAACCCAGATAACACCATCGAGAGATATAAGGCTCGGCTGGTGGCAAAAGGGTTCACCCAAAAAGAGGGGATAGATTATGAGGAGACCTTTGCTCCGGTAGTTCGATTCCCATCTGTGAGGATTCTCCTTAGTTTAGCAGCAGCGGAAGACATGGAGATACATCAGTTGGATATTAAGACTGCCTTCCTCAACGGTGAACTGGAGGAGGATATCTTCATGCGGCAACTAGAAGGTTTTGTAGAAGAAGGAGAGGAAAGCAAAGTCTGCAGACTTATAAAGTCCTTATATGGACTGAAGCAGGCCCCCAGACAATGGAATAAGACATTAGATGAGTTTTTTACCAGTCAAGGGTACATTCGGATCAGTTTTGACCATTCTATGTATATGTTTGAGGATGAGAATGATGTGATTTTTATTGCAATTTATGTGGATGATTTGCTGGTATTGAGTAAGTCTATGGAGAAGATAAATAGGCTACAAAAATATCTGAGAAGCAGATTTGACATGAAGGATTTAGGGGAGGCTAAATATTTTCAGGGAATCCAAATGGAAAGAGATAGGGTGAAGAGGATAATCGGACTTACTCAGGAAGAGGCCATAGGAAATATGTTGGAGAAATTTCAAATGGAGAATGCAAACAGTTGTACCACTCCTATGGACTTGAAGAAAGTAAGTGATGGGAGTGTAGAAGGAGGAGTGATAATGCTAGATGATCAGATGAGTCCAGAGGAGAGGCAGTTTATGAAATCTATTCCTTACAGACACGTTGTATGAAATTTGATATACTTTATGAATTGTACTAAGCCAGACATAGCTGCAGCAGTTGGAGTCCTCAGTAGGAGTCTTAATGATCCTAGAAAGAGAGACTGGGAGGCAGCCAAGAGAGTAATGAGATACCTAGTGGGAACTAGGGATCTATGGTTGCATTTGGGAGGGGAGCACAGTGACATCACTACTTGGAGTGATGCCAGTTATAGGGATGCACCTATGAGAAGATGCACATCTGGGCATGTATTGTATGTGGGGGAAGGTGTTTGTTGTTGGAGCAGCAAACAACAAAAGGTTGTTGCTCAGTCCACTATGGAGGCTGAGTACATGGCCTCTTGTTCTGCTGTGAAAGAGCTGATGTGAGTGAAGTCATTGTTACAAGAATTGGGGTACATGAAGAAGGGAGTGCATGAAGTGTTTTGTGATAATCAGGCTGTAATTGCAATTGCAGCCAATCCAAAACATCATTTCAAAGCTAAGCATATGGACATAAAGTTGAGCTTTGTAAGGAAAAAAGTGGAAAAAAAAATGTGAATTTGATATATTCGAGTGATGGAGAAATGGTGGTTGATATGATGACAAAGCTTGTGCCATCTCTCAAGCTAAAATACTGTAGGGAAAAATGTGGATTAAAAGAAAAATTAAGATTAAACTAGAAAATAAATGGAGTGTTGAAATCACTAGATTTAGGGGAGGTATTTTCTAGGTCGTAATTAAAATAAATAAAAAAAAGCAGAGGCAGCCTGCCTCCACCTTCTCTCTTTAGCCCCCACACTTGTTGAAGTCACTGAATGAGAGAGAGGGCGGGGGAGCCATGGCTGCCTTAGCTCCATAGGCTGGGCTTAAGAGTGACCTAAGTCACTCTCAACCAAAAAGGTTGAGTCCGTCAGGACTCGAACCTCCGACCGGTAGGGCGAGGCGTAGCCATCAAACCTTACCAGTCTGTCGTAGAAGTTCGTTAGGATACATGGGGTTTGACACCTATTTAAAACATTAGATAGATGACTGATCCGATTAACGGAATTACAAATAGGATACATAGAAACTAGTTGGGGAATTAAGTACGCACAAAACAAATGTACCAGACATTTGTTTTTGAACGGCTGGGAATTAAAGTCGGTTTGGATCCGATGGCTCACATCATCGCCGAGATCCAGTAATAGCCGCTCTGGCAGTTTTCGGATGTAACATGACCTGGCGACACGTGGTGAATTGTCATGGTGAAATGTCATTGGAAAGTGGGAATCCAGGGAAGCATGAGGACAAGTCCGGAGAAGACAGGCGTCCACTCCATGGCCTTGTCGTACACATGCCGTACAGAAAGTACATCGGCCATAGTACCTTTCTGTACTGTACAGTCTTTTGATTTGTTCCGTACATCAGTAGATAGGATTTGTTAGAGGGTTTATGACTTAGTGGATTGAGGAGGTAGCCGCCTCTCTCCCAACAAGCTTGTACAAATATTGGCATCTTTGCCACTCGAGAATTAATCTCCTGGTTAGGCGTTTTCAATGATTCTTTTTGTTGTGGACTCAGGGGGGTCCAGACTGCACAGGGGTGCAGTCAGATTATCTATTTGTCTGCTAGGGTGGCAGTTTCTCTTGTTGAAAGTGGGTTAGTCAAAAACTACCTAGAGGCTTCCTCGATTTTGGTCCAAATGGGGGACACAAAATTGCATCCTCAACGACAGGCACTCGCCAATGGACCCTTTGGGTGGACCTTTGTTGGCCCTCGCCCATTATCGAGCCGTTTCGTGCTTCCATGGCCGCTTTCCCTTCTTGCCTTTTCCCTTTGGTTGCAGATGATATGCACGTTATTGGGCCTAAGGAACAAGTCATGTTGGCATATGATTTTTTCAAAGTACATTAAGCCAAACTCAACCTTTTCGCACAGCCTCTAAAGTGTGCTATATGGTCCCCTCTGGATATTCTAGTTTCTTTTATTCCCTTCATGGTTTTCAAACTCCTTCTCTTTCCAATGGCATTAGTGTGCTTAGTCGCTCGTTTGGTTTGGATAGTTTCGTGACCCAATTTCTTGATGATTCTTTACCAATAGATCTCGCCCACTTTGAGGACCTTCCTCACCTTCTCGATCCCCAAGTGGCTTTTGCTTTGTTGACCATTTGTTTCCCCCACCGCCTTTCTTACGTTACTTATACTTCCCCTCCCATCTCGACGTTTGTCTCCTCTCTCTCAGCTTTTGATGAACGCCTCATAGACGTACTTCACACTTTGTTAGGTCGTGGGGCATTCTATCGCGAGTCTGGGACCTCGACCTGCATTTTAGGCATCCCTCCCTGTCTCTACGGGGGGGTTGGGTCTATTGTCGACTGTGCGTGTTGCTTCTTTTGCCTATTTGGGAAGTTGGTGCCTTATTGCCTCCACTCTTGTTTCCCGTTTCTTGGTTGGGGACACCCCATTTTAGCAATCGTAGTCCCCCGTGTTTTTGACGATTTGTCTTCCAGCAGCCTCTATTGGACGAGTCACATTCTCTTCCTTCCTGTGCCCTAATAGATGTGCCGATTCGCTCCACCCTATTTACGAAATCTGTTGAGCGTATCCACGAAATCGATATCCGATCAGGTTGTCGCCGCCATTAAATCCAAACTTCTCGAGGCACTTCCCTCTGATTTTTCGCGTGCCCGTCTTCTCTCTTGCGGTGGTCTTGGTTCTGGGTCTTTATTATTTGCTAAACCTATTTTGTCCACTTTTTGATTCTCACCTGCTCGGTTCACCACTGCCCTCCGTTTTCACCTTGGCCTCCCCCATCCTCCTCTACTTTGCTCTCTTGTTCGTGCACGTGGTCGTTTCTTGGGGCTCGAGGGTGTCCATTTGCTTCATTGTTCCGATGGGGGAGATTTGATCTAGGTGCACGACACTATTCACGACGTTGTTGCCACTATCGCTTCGGAGGGGGGCTTTTCGGTGCGTCGGGAGGTTTCCATATTATTCCTTCACGTCGGATTGATGTTATTTTTCTCGATGGTGCCCGTCGCATCTTCAGTGATATTGTTTTGGCGAACCCTAATTCGGCCACAGTTGTGGGTTAGGCGGCTCGACATGTATGGGTGGCAGCTCTAGATGCTGCTAAGGTCAAGAAGCGTAATTATGCCCACCGAGATCCAATGGATGACTTTATTCTAATGACCGTCGAGATCTTTAGTTGTTTGGGTGTTGCATTGGGTGAGTTCTCCATACTTATGCTCGACGTGTTTTCCAGCGACGGGACCGGGGAGCCCTCTTTCTTTGGTCCTTACTCTTTTTTATCGTCAACGTTTATCTCTGGCTTTACAGCGAGTGCAGACTTCTATTCTCCTTCGATCAGCTATTGCGGTTATGGATCGACGACGTGTTTCGAAATTCCCTCAACGTGCTCCCTCGGGCTGGGGGGACTTACGGGGTTGCTTTTCCTAGATATTTAATTGGGTTGGGGAAATTTTAAAGTGAAAGTTATACATATCAATGAATACTGGCACAACATAAATGTTGAGTCACCATAACAAAATAACATATCTCACTAGAAAACCGACTAAAAAACAATTATTCTATTCAACAATTTTCTCGCAATTTTAGAGAAAAAAAATTGCATTCGAGCACTTCCAAATATTGGTCAAAAATGTCAAATATGGGGAATTTCTTTTAGGGTTTGGTTTTACAACCTAAACCTGCTAAAAAATTGAATTTTTTTTATTTTCTAAGGGAAGCCCGTGTTTAATGAAGCTTTATCCAATGGGAAACAAAAAAGACATCATAAAAGCACAAAGTTTCAAGTACAAGTCTTAGTATTCTTTTTCCCTTTCACATGTTTTTACCTCTCTCTCATTCTTTCTCTCTAATCTAGTCACTTCTAATTTCTTTTTCCACCTTCGATCTCGTATTCCACTACTTGCTTTGTAACGTCGACAAGGACAAGCTCATGGGAATTTCACATTATTCCATATTAGGTCAATAAACCATAAGGAAGTCGAAGATTTATCGTAAATGTTTGTGATGACATAGTTTTGACTTTCACTAGGGACGAAATAATTTGAAGATAGTTTCCAATGGTTTAATGAGACCGACGAGACATCTACTTGGCAACAAAAAGTAAAATAAAAATATAAAAACAAAAATTTGTTAAAACATCCATAGACATGAGCATGTATAGTTGAAAAACCATAGAATGAACAGACGTAAGGTAAGATGAAGATTTAAATCAAATCAATATAGTTTCTACAAACTCGGAAAATTTAGATGTGGAAACAAATTATAGAAAACCTAAAACAGATAATTAATACATATCCTTTAGCTATAACTCTAAAAGAATTAGGGTAAACTAAATGTTTTAAGTTTGTCGAATTACCAAATCTATTAGTCTACAATTGTTATCAAATTGTTATGATTCGAGGAAGAATGCAAAAGAATACATATAATTTTTTTTTTTTTTAGATTAAAACCCAATGATACAATATTATTGAATTGTTCTATACACGATTTGCAACCTTATTTCGTAGAAGCTAAGTTAAAACTTTAGGATATTGAAACTTTTAAAAAAGTATTATATTTTTAATAATCTAAGAAAAAGTAGAAAATTACACTTATAATTTTAAAATGGATTTTGAGACTTTAAAAGAATTAGGGGAGTATTCTAAACTAATAAGAGAAAAAGGTTTTAACATTTTTTTGATTGAAAGTTAGAATTAGTAGATTATAAATTAGCAAATTTTATACAATCTTTAAATATTAAAGCAGGTTACAATATCGCATTCCCAACAAACATAAGAAGTTACAATAAAGATTGTCATTATACACCTCGTTATGATGAATATATAGTTTTAAAGCCTTTCCAAAATTTAATACGTGTTGATTTCGGATTACAGTTAAAATGCAATGTAATAGATACGGCTTATACTTATCATTTCACAAAGAATCTTGCTTATTAGAATATTAAAATTTATTATGAAAATCTTCTTACACGTGCCGGTAATTTAAAATTCAAAGATCCTATCAATTTTATAGGTAAATTGTAAAAGAATAAATTTTATCTCTAAACAGGCTTGTTATAAACTAACTTAATTTTGTTTATTAATTAATAAAATTCGGTTTTATAGAGCCTCTTTGTACAAATATAGCTCCAAAACTGCATAAATAAGATATTAATTTTAGTTTACTTTCAATATTACGTCCAAATTCTTAATCAGATTAAACATTCTTATAGAATACGGATATATTGTCTATATATCTATGAATAAAAGGGGCAGGATAAACTAAAAAGCACGATGGTAAACCACCTAAGTCCGGGGGTACAAAAGGGGTGGCATGGCCAACACATAAAAACTACCAGGGCAATAAAACTAAAGAGAGCAACGGGAACAACAACAAGGCAAATAAAAGCACCCAAACCCAAAATGAAAAGCCCGGCAACACACAAATCCAAAACCACAACTCTAACACCAACTCAATTATCTATCTATGAAAAGCAACCCCGTAAGTCCCCCCAACCCGGGGGAGCACGTTGAGGGAGGTCCGAAACACGGCGACGATCCATAACCGAGATAGCCGATCGGAGGAGAATAGAAGCATGCACTTGCTGTAAAGCCACAGATAAGCGTTGACGATAAAAAGATGTAAGGAGCGAAGGAGGAGGGCTCCTAGGTCCTCGGCGCTCGAAAGCACGTCGAGCGCAAGTACGGAGAAACTCATCTATTGCAACACCCACACAACCAAAGATCTCGACCGCCATCGGAATAAAGTCGTCCATAGGGTCCTTGTGAGCATAATCACGCTCTTTTGCCTTAGCGGCATCACGAGCCGCCACCCTAACATTTCGAGCCGCCCGACCAACAACCGTAGCCGAAGAAGGGTTTGCCAAAACAATATCACCGAAAATGCGACGGGAACCATCAAGCAAAACAACATCGATCCGACGTGATGGAATAATGTGAGAAACCTCCCGACGCACAGAAAAGCCCCCCTCCGAAGCGATAGTCGCAACAACGTCGCGAATAGTATCGTACGCCTGGATCAAATCCCCCCCATGGGAGCAATGAAGCTGATGGACACCATCGGGTCCCAAAACACGACCACATGCACAAACAAGAGAGCCAAGTAAAGGAGGATGGGGGAGGCCAAGGCGAAATCGAAGGGCGGTGGTGAATTAAGCAGGTGAGAATCGGAGAGTGGACAAAATAGGTGTAGCCAAAAGCCAAGATCCAGAACCTGGTCCACCACAAGAGAGAAGACGGGCACGCGAAGAATCAGAGGGAAGCGCCTTGAGAAGGTCAAATTTAATGGCGGCGACAACCCGATCGGAAATTGATTCCTGGACACGCTCAGCGGATGTGGTAACCAAGGTGGAGAAAATCGGCACATCCATTAGGGCATGGGGAGGAGGAGAACGTGACGCGTCCAATAGAGTCCGCTGGAACGCTAACACACCGTCTGAAACGCGGGTGACCACAGTAGGTAGAACAGGGGTTTCCCCAGCCAAAAACCGAGAAACAAGGGTAGAGGCAATAAGACACCAACTTCCCAAATAGGCAGCGGGAGCAACACAAGCAGTCGATAATAGACCCAACCCCCCGACAGATACAGGGAGGGAAGCCAAGCCTGAATGCGGGCTGAGGGCCCGGACTCGCGATCGAATGCCCCACAACCTAACAGAGTGTGGAGGACGTCCATGAGGCGATCGTCAAATGCCGAAAGAGAGGAGACGAACGTCGAGGTGGGAGGGGAAGTACGAGTGAGGTAAGAAGGGCGATGGGGAAAACACCTGGTTAACATAGCAATAGCCACTTGGGGATTGTGAAGGTGAGGAAAGTCGTCCACCTGGGCCAAATCTGTCTGTAAAGCATCATCAAGGAATATTCTGAAACAATTTTTTTTTGTTTGTTTTACGAATCACACTAGTTACTAACATTTTAAATTGTTAAGATTTTGAACAATCCAAGAATTTAAATTATTAATCATAAATCTTTTATCTCCACAATTTTTTTAATGCTAACGTCTAAATTTATTTTTAGCGAAATAAAATATAGAAAAGCATTTGATTCTTCTAAATTCAAGCTTTTAAATTTATAAACTTTACATCTAGACCTAATAGGTGTTTGAATCTTAAATGATTGCACGTTAAAACAAATCTTGTGATTTATATATAATTCTGCATAATTCGTCTTCATGCTGCTTGTATCTTTTATGTACATAACCTGCCACATCCAATAATAGAATCTTTAAATTGTTTTTAGATGCCTTATGGATTACAAAGCCTACAACCTGATTTATAATTGTCGTAATACCTTTTATTAGATGCTTTTAATTCTACAAATGTTTTGCTTAAAACTTTTTACAGAATAGCTTTTTTCTAAAGCAAGTTGCACTATTAGTTTTGCTTGTCCCAAAGGGTCCATAACATTATAAATTTGAGATTTTTTTTTTATAAATATAATTTAGTATTTTTTTTATAAATTCCTGGCTGTAAAGTAAATCTTTGTAAGTTAAATCTTTCTAACTACTATAATCAAACTTCATAAATATTACAAAATACTTGACATTAATCATTTTTTCAAATTTAATTTTCAAAAAATTATAATTGTATACCTCTAAAACTATAATTTTAAGTCTTACTTTTGTATTAAATTATAACAAATTAATTAAAGTGAACAAAAAAAAAACGCATGATAAATTAAAAAGCACGATGGTAAACCATCTGAGTCCAGGGGTACAAAAGAGGTGGCATGGCCGAAACTGAAAAACTACCAACAGGGAATAAAATAACAGCGCAACAAAAACAAAAGAAAACAGCAAGAAGGGAAAATAAAAGCACCCAAACTCAAAATGAAAAGCACGACAATTGACAAAGCCAGAACTACAACCCCAACCCCAACCCAATTACAGAAAACTACGAAAAGCAACCCCGTAAGTCCCCCCATCCCGGGGGAGCACGTTGAGGGAGTTTCGGAACCCGGCGACGATCCGTAGCCGCAACAGCCGATCGGAGGAGAATAGAAGCTTGCACTCGTTGTAAAGCCACCAATAAGCGTTGACGATAAAAAGAAGTAAGGACCGAAGGAGGAGGGCTCCTTGGTCCTCGGCGCTCGAAAGCACGTCGAGCGCAAGTACGGAGAAACTCGTCCTTTGCAACACCCACCCCAACATGTCGAGCCGCTTGAACAACAACTATAGCTGAAGTAGGGTTCGCCAAAACAATATCACCGAAGATGCGACGGGCACCATCAAGCAGAACAACATCGATCCGTCGCTAAGGATATATATTTTTTTTAATAAGTTCACATTAGATTCAGAATTTTTTAATTTATCGCCAAAATTACAAATCTTACACCAATACTTATAATTAAATACCCAAAAATAATGGTAATTGAACATGCTAGTGCGAATCCTGTAGGTTTAATTCATATATGAAATGTGCGAGTAGCGTATATAAGAGATTGTTCAAAGAGATTTTAAGAATTTACAACAAATATAATAGCCACTTTATAATATATTAATGATGCAGGTACTAAAAGTGCAGGTGCTTTAACGTACTGTCTAAAGCATTCATCTAAAACGTCCAGATACATTATCACAAGAGTTACATTTCAATATAATAATCGTCAATGTCAATACCAATATTTTTTAATTTTAAATTTGATCAAACTTTTAAACTATTGGCTTCCGACATATTAACGCGAGCATGTCCAACTATTTTTCCCATGTGTGAAATTTATGCAATATCAAAAATGGTCAATCAAAAAAGACAGAGTGAAATTGGTATGTATTGTACTAAAACATTATCTTTTCTATTGAAAAGCAAACAAATCTATTTTTTGTAGCGCCTGATTTTACCACCTAATGTTACAATGTTTTTTTTTGGTGCATATAATTTTTTTGGATTTGTGGCTTTTCCATAACTCATTTACATTAAAAGTTTACATTCACAGTATACTGAGTTTTTCATTTTTTTGGGCAGCCTCTTACCTACCCCTCTTCATTTTTTTGGGCGGCCCCTTATTTACCCCATCGGACAGGATTTTCCATATGTTTATGCAACGAAGTTTCTTTATCCGCGAAATGATCTGCGCCCATGGACTGTGGAGGAAGAAAATACCGTAAAGAGGTGTAGTCCATGTGGTTGCTTAGTGTGGTAATGAATACTTTTGTATGAAAAAACAAAGCATGCATTAGTGATACTTGTTCGATATTGTACAAAATGAAAATTAGATGTGTCTTTTCAAGCCTCGTCGAGGAACATGAACTTATGTGGGCCATCTTTCACAAGAGTTACGGGAAAATACAATCGAAACAATAACCGGAAATGGCATAATATAGTGACACTGTCAACAGAAAAGAGGTAAAAAAATAAAATAATCAAACCCCTGGAAAGAGGTAAGAAACTAAAATAGTCAAACCCCGACTCCTATACTTGTGGATTCATTAATAAAAAAATTTATAAGACTTTAATAGAAAATTTGATAAGCTTTGATTATGATTTCAATTTTTCGCCTAAAACTATGTCTTTTCTACAAAAAAAAACTGGAGTCGTTTAGAGTGCATCGTGTATCTAGGTTTACAATTAGAAAATTATTTTCTTATTGGTATCATATACACCCTATCGCTTTGAAAATTAGGGAATTATAGGCATTAACTCTTTATAAGAATTAACCACACTAAATTATAATGCGAGGCTTATTACAAGCCACTCATTACGATCTGTTGACAATATTATTTGGGATCGTAAAATAATGGGACTATATCTGAGTTACTTTGTTTCGAAAAAATGGAAAACGGATGACGGAGAAATTTAAGTCCCTCATTCAAGATGAAACTGCGGACAAGAAAATAGATAATTTGCCCATACACACAGGAGCAAAAAAGGTTGGAGCACAAAAGGTTGAATATTTCTCTTTCAGCACACATTGGAGTAAAAAAGGCTTGACTTTTTTTTTTGCATAGCAAAATACAATTTAAATTAAAGAATTAAGAATAAAAAATAGCTGACCACTTTAAAAATATTTTGACTATAAGAATCATGAGCAGAGTAAACTTCTTTTGAATCTTTCATTTCAGTTGTATGTTACAATGCAAAGAGAGAGAAAAGTCTAACTTGCAAAATCCAATTTTTTGAGCCCCTGTATACACAATTTCTTTTTAAAACGGGATAATTCATTTTTTCAATTTTATGCTTTATATTTTATTGAAAAAAAATAGCTCCAAACATAATCGCATCACTTTACGACCCCAAAAATTGTTATCAACACATTGTAATGAGTGACCGATAATAAACCACATTACAAAACATAATAGAGAGGGATTAATGCTAATAAAAAATTAATGGCCATAATTAATTAACTCTCAAAGCGAAAAAGAGTATACTATGCCAATATAAAAAAACGTTTTCTAAGTGCAAACCTACATTCACGATGCTTTCCAAAAGACTCTAGAAAAAAATTATTGAAAAAAATATCTTTTAAGTCAAAAAATTGAAATCATTATCAAGGTTTAACAAAATTTCTAGCAATTTAAATCTAATTACAACACTAAAAATTGGTGAAACTACAACTACAGAACTTCAGGTTTGACAATTTTTTTCCTTAAAACTTTTCAATTGGTTACTTGTCACTATATTACGACATTACCGATGAAAGTTCCGATCCCACCTTCCTTAACTCTTTGAAATTGAAATTGGGCATATAGAGGTCTATATTTCTCGACGAGCTTTGAAAAGACAAGCAACAAAAACACATTTAATTTTTAATTTTGTGCAGCATACTCAGTAACACCAATACATGCTTTTCTCTTTCCAACAAATTTATTCATTACAATAATAGGCAAACACATTAACAACACCTTTTTAGAGTATTCTTCTCCTCCCAGTCCATAGACATAGATCATTTTGCGGATGGAGAAGCCCCGTTGCACAGACAAACAAAGAAACTCTTGTGCGATGTGGTCAATAAGAGGTTGCCCAGAAAAAATAGAGAAGACCCCGTTGAACGAACAAACAAAGAAACTCTTGTGCGATGTGGTCAATAAAAGGCTGCCAAAAAAAATGAAAAAATCAACACTGTAAATAAATTACAAAAAAAACCACAAAACCAAAAAAAAAGCATATGCACAAGAAATAAACATTGTTACATTGGCTACCAACTCAAGCGATACAAATAAAATAACAAAAAATATTTGTTTGTTTTTCAATAGAAATAAAATGCTCAGTACAGTACATACCAACTTCACTCCATGCTCCGAATTTGAATAGTTTTTTTCGATTTGCGGAAGGAATGTCTTTTTCAAGTGACCAATTATGATCCTGAAAAAATTTCACACAATGGAAAAACAGTTAGATATGCTCACGCTAACATATTGGGAGACAAGAGTTTAAAAGATTGATAAAGTTTAAAATTACAAAACATTGGTATTAACATTAACGATTATTATATTTGGCAAACCGATTCCGTTGCAGTTAACTTTGGGGCAAGCTAGCAACAGAAAATGGAAAAAGGAGGGGGAGAGGGAAAAGAAGAGAGAGGGAAAAAGGGAGGGAGAGCAAGAGTGAAAAAGAGAGAAAAGGAGGGAGAGAGGGAGAAAAGGATGGGAAGAGGGAGAGAGGGAGAAAAGGATGGGGAGAGAGAGAGACGGAGAGAGAGAAAAAAAAGGGGGAGAGGGGAGAAAGAGACGAAAAGAAAAAAAAGGGAGAGAGAGAGAAAAAAAATTACCCTATATTACGTTTTGAAATAGGTTTTAAACCTGAAAACACATTATTTCTTATAAAATTTCAAGAGCTTTCAATTTTACTGTATGTAACACTTTTTATGGATCGCACTAACGCATTTATTATTAATAACAAATCTACTATTTTTTATTCAATATTGGCTACTTGCAGTTTAATAGTTACATTCATTGAAAATCCTTTGTTGATACGTACTCTGACTCTTTATTTATTTTAGAGATAGTATTTTGTATTTTGTAAAAAAGGTTGGGATTTAATCTCTAATATGAACCAATTTTCATAATCATAACTAAGGTGATACCTCTATTAGAGACATCTTTTCATAAATTTTGAAACTAAGTCTTTTAATAAAAATGCTTCTGGATAAATTATTTCTTACCGTTTTATCTGGGTGCGTTTCATAAATAACCTAATAAGGGTGATAAATAATTTTGAGTGTGTGAATATTCCAATGTATTTCCATAATGTTTTATCTTGAAAAATATTTTGTTGAACTTAAAAATTATACCTTATAAAATTAAAATTATTTAAATGAAAAAACTTTATACTTTATTACTAACTAGTTTAGTCAAAGTACAATATTTTATTAAATTCAATATAATTCTGTAAACAATAAGGATTATTTAAAAATATTATTTCATTTTTTTGCAATATTTACCCTATATTTTTGTTTTATATTTGATTGGACCTGGAAACATATGTAACTTTGAATTTTAATTATATAATTCAAAATTTATTTCTTTCAGACAGTTTAATAAAACCAACCGTACGTTCTTAGAATAAGGGTTTTTTTTTAAGATTTGTTTGACTAGGATTTAAAATTAAAAATTAGGTAATATATTTTTTGATCTACGCATTTCATTGGTTTTTTTTAATGTCAAGAATTTTTAAATCTCTTCAAAACATAGAAAAATTCACAATACATAATTAAGATATCAGAGATAAAATATCAAAAATGATAGATGTTAAATTTACAAGAATATTTAAACCCTTCTGCAGGTTTGTGCCTCTAAGTACTATGTACTGCATACTACATACTACATGCATACTATATACTACATACAATATGTTATATACTGTACGGTGTACACTGTATACCGTATAACGTATATCTTAAACCGTATACTGTGTACTGAAACTGCATGCTTAGTGAGTACTGAATACTACATGCTTAGTGTTTAGTATCATTAGCCTCTTATCGATAACTGATAATTACCTTTTTTTATCGATAATCAATATATATATTTTGATATATCGGTAAGGAAGCTATATCCATAATTTCCCAATATATCGGGTTCGATATGCTGACAAAAAATTATCAAGATAGCTCTGTACTGAATCCATACCGTAGATTTGTATTTTCGTTCTACAAAGTACGGACAGGATTGTGAAAAATACTACCCCACCCCTTTCCCCTTCGATATATCGACGATAATTTGTTAGTCTCGGAGCGATATATCGGCCCCCCTCGGCTACCAGACTTATCGTGATAAGAATTATACCGATACACAACACTAATATACTGTATACTATATACTATATATTATATATGTGCAAAATATAATACCTATCATGCATCTCGTATCGATTAGAACATACATATATATTCCTGCTGCAAATTTTGGTCCTCCTGCAGGCGATGTACCTCCAGTACTGTATATCATATACCATATCCTATATACTATGTAACCATATCCTAAATACTTTAAACATATCGAGTACTAATCAGAATATCGTGCGGGATACTGTATCGCGATACAGATCGGATGCGATACACAATACGTTTCACACCGCGGTATATCGAAAAAAAATCGATACAACATACAACACTAGTGTTAAATAAAGTAGATTTACTCACGAAAGCATGTAGAAACATGTATAGAAAAAGGCAAGTCTTTCAGGATTTTTTCAGGGTATTATTTCAATCTTTTTTAGGATTCTTTGGGTTAGGTTTCTTAGGGCTTTGGTGAGGTAGTTGAGAGAAGGGGAGTCTGTGTTGACTATTGTTGATTTGTCAGGTCTTTTCCAAAATCCTGGTCGAAACCACGAACCAAAAACAAAATAATTGCGAAACTAACTGTACGACACAAAAGACAAGCTTTATTTGATGACTTTCTGAACCAAAGTATCCACACTATCTCTGCCATTAACAATATAAACTGCGTTAATGCCCGATTGTGGAAAAAAAATTGTAGGACTGTAATAGTTGTGGGGGGGGGGGGGGGGGGGGGGGGGGGGGCTACATGAATTCAAAGCATTAAAAAAAATGAGTCACATTTCATCATTGCAGGCCATGTAAAGATGATAGTTTGGACATACATTTTACATTGAATAAAAATAAAAATAAAACATGGCAAAAATTATCACTCTTGGCATTCAGGAGGTTTGGCAAAAAAAAAGAAAAGCTTTTACAGAAAAAAAAAGGCGGTAACTTGACAAGAACTTTTGTCTTTCCCATAACCTTCACCACCTCCCCCACATAGGATCCAGGTTCCTGTAAAAGCTGGAGCTCCTCTCTCAACATCCAAACTGAGAAAGTACAAAAATAAAAAGAGAGAGAAATATTCAACATATGATGTAAGCATTTGAAACTCCATGAACACCATAAATTGCAAGGTAGGTAATAAATGGGATACGACAAAACATTAACAAAAACGAATAAAAAACTGCACAGAATTTCACGGATCAAAACAATGGTATCTAATATCTAATTAAATTCATCTATGAACTAGAAAGAAATAAAAAATACTTAGGTCTGATAAAGTTAGCAAATGGATCTAAAATAGACAAACGAATATAAATTTCAGAAGGTGAAAGAAAAATAAACAAAAAGGATAAAAGAGAGATAAAAGGAAAGGATAGGATGTCACATATGATATTGAATAAAATAACAAAAAAACAACAAACAAAATCCGTTTGCAGACAAAAAAATAAAACATAAACACAAAACACAAACGATTGAAAAACATCTCAAAAAAAACCAAACAAACAAACAAAAACACGACAAGGACTTCAAACTTCATAAAAGATAAAATACTAAAACCTTAATAAAATCTCACCTTTAGAATTTAGGTCATTCCGTTGAGCTTGTAGACGTCTCAAGTTATGTGTCGTGTCACGTAACTGAAGCTCCAACTGTTCTATGCGCCCCTTGTGGTATGACCGTAATCCATTGCCAGAACTTCGCCCCATAATGAAGCAAAAAAAGAAAAAAAAACGCAAAAAAAAAGCAACTAAAATGACTTACAAAGAAGAAAGAAATGGCAGTTTGAAACCTCTTGCTGAAGGAGATGCGAGATTAGGGTTTCCAAAATGTTGAATGGGAATGAACTAATGAAGAGATCTATATTCGAAACGAAACAAAGTTAAAATACGGAAATAGAATACAGATACAGTAAACGTTTTAAACCGTACAATATTCAATATGTGCGTACGCCTACGTCGTACTACAGTACAGTACAGTACACCGTCGATCGTATTTAGCGTGTATGTTTTTTTCGACACTGAAAACATCTTATCTCCGTACACATATGTCCAATTTTCAATTTAAGACCGCCATAGTCTCACCTTTCAATCGCAACCGTCAGATCCACAATCCGACATGTATGTACGGAGAAAAGATGTTTTAAGCGACAAAAAAAACATACACGCTAAATACGATCGACGGTGTACAGTACTGAACCGTGCGTTTTGATAACACGACATCGTGACGTCGAATTTATCAGGTCGTTTCAGGGTGGACTTCCATTATGCGTCTCCGTAATTGTACAGAATATTTTACTGAAGGGAGTGCCTTCCATTAAGTCGCATCAGTAAATCTACGTGGCTCATTCTCGTTGGTAACACGTAGTTTAATACTAGATGCTTAAAATCTTGAAAGAATCTAAGATTGCAAATTCTGAACGTAATATCCGTACAAACGGAGGTAATATCTGTAACAGCGAAGGATACCAGCGAAGGAAATATCTGTACCAGCGGAGGAAATTAATGCCTCGTACAGAGGGCATTAAATGTACTACCCGAAATTAAAAAACGCAACGACAAAAAGGCGGCAGCAAACTTTGACGGTGGGAGCGTGACAGACTTTTTTTTACGGATTCGCAGCCACCCTGAGAGAAGACACGTGGCACTTGCGACGTGTACGCACATATGCGCGCGCTCCTCGTGGATTGTAATGACCTTTTCCACGCGGCATTTTTTTACACGTTCTGTATTTGACAACTGTCCTCCCTGTGCACGATCGTAACAAAGTGAAGGGCTGGTGACGTGGCGTCTCAGATATAAAGTGTTAAATAATCTGACGGTTCGAACTTACGCCTACAACATTGGACATTTTCCTGTAATGTTGTTTTCCTTAAAAAATAAAATCTGTTCGAAGATGTACGAAACGGTACGACTGTCGGTAAAAAGCCCCACTTTTTCGCTAATGGAAGTCCACCCTCGTAACATTACAACCACGCGAAATACAACAAATAGAATTGTACCACGTGTCTTTCTCATTACATCAAAATTGGTACATGACAAGGCCGATAAAACACTCAATGGCTAAAGATCTTAAACAAAAAATATCGACGATCAGTCACTAGAGACGAATGCGACTACTATGCTTTTCCCTTTTTAGAAAAAGGGTAAATCAAAGATAATAAGTGGAAGTTTCTCTCTCTCCTACTCCTTCTCCCCTTCTCCTTCTCCTACCCCCTCTCTCTCTCTC
>JBBHKE010000203.1:46827-86367 GCA_037447655.1 Zygnema cylindricum | reverse complement strand
ACAGAATCTTATTCATATATTACGTGGACCAATCAACATGTGCCATGGAAAACAAATGTCGGTTACTGACCCGACACAATGGAACGATCGCTTCAGTAAACGAATTTTTGACGTTTACTGAGAGCGCCTAATGGAACAACGCTCTTAGGCGGCGGTTGAGATTTCGCACTGAACACCGAAATGCATTACCGTACTTGAAACGTCAAAACCTATTTAAAACGTTTAAATGCTCGTAAAACTGTCTTAACTTACGGTTTTTTTCTTGTTTTTTCAAGGGATGAGAAGTTTTACATCAACTTGAACAAACTTTGGAAGTTACGAAATGAAAACAAAAGAAAAAAAAAGATTTTTCACTTTTTATCTCTTTATTTTTTATATATTTTTTTAGTTTTTCCTTTTAACTTTCTTTTCTCTCATAATTTCTTAAGACTATATTTATAAATTTTCTGTATGTCCGTACAGTACCTTTAGTTAGGGTTACAGTATGGACAGAAACATCGAAGCCCTAAAATAAAAATAAAATGTTGACGACGTTTAGAGTTTAGACCCTTTTATTTAACGTTGAACTTGAAAAATACGAAGCACAACAGTGATTTAGTGCGAAAATTCTAACGGCCAGTCATTCCGTCACTTTTTTTACCTTCCGGTGAAAGGTGACATGCTTGCTTCAGGTTTCCGAACCTACCTGTACGATTTACCGAACCAACTTACTCTCGAGTTTAGAGGTGATACTCTGCGAAAAAAGTGAGGAATGTCAGTACTGGTTTCGGGTTGGTTGGGGTATTTATTATTCGATTTACTATTTTACTTCCATAAAGAAGAAATTATTTTTCCAAAAAAGAGATGATAAGACTATCCAAGTACAAAACATGATTGTTAACGAAAAGAGTTGATGACCATCAAAGGTAAAAGACCAAAATCCCAAAGGACTAAATGCACAAAAAAGGTTGCTTAAAAGCCTGAAAGAAAAAAAAAAGCGCTGAGAACCGAACTGAACACGTGCACTTTTTTGGTTCCCCTACCGATCTCGGGTTCTGAAATCGTACAGGCGGCTGTATGACTATGAGGCTAGGGTACTATACCTTAAGTCGCGATTACTACACCGCACCTTCTCCAATTGTCCAGATATTTCCTTTTGTGAGGGCCTTTTATTCTTTGAGCAGCAGCCTCTCCTTTTCCATTGATGGTGATTTGGTCCCACTTTCTTCCACAACCGGCACTCGTCAGGGCGATCCACTTGGAGGCCCTTTGTTTGCCCTTGCTCATTACCGAGCCCTCCGAGCTTCCGCGGCCGCTTTTCCATCTTGCCTCTTCCCTTCAGTTGCGGACGACACACACATTATCGGTCCTTGGGACCAAGTTATACCGGCCTATACCTTTTTCAAGGATCGTTTGGCCGAACTCAATCTTTTTGTCCAACCCACTAAGTGTGTTGTGTGGTCCCCTAGTGCTTTTCCTCCTTCTTTCATTCCACCTCCTGGTTTTCAGACTCCTCCTCCATCAGAAGGCATTCGTGTGTTAGGTTGCCCTCTCGGTTCTGAAATATACATCAAACAATTTCTTGATTTTGCTCTTCAGACAGATTTGTCCCATGTGGATGACCTTCCTAACCTTTCCGATCCCCAAGTGGCTTTTGCTCTTTTAACCCGGTGTTTCCCCCATCGCCCCTCCTACCTTACTCGTACTTCCCCTCCCACTCCTACTTTTGTGTCGTCCCTTTCTGCATTTGACGATCGGCTCATGGACGTCCTTCATACTTTGTTAGGTCGTGGGGCTTTTGATCGTGAGTCTGGGCCTGCAGCCCGTATTCAGGCCTTCAGGCCTGTCTTCCAGTCCCGTATTCAGGCCAGTCTTCCAGTCTCTGCAGGTGGTTTGGGTTTACTGTCGACGGCCCGTGTTGCTCCAGCTGCCTATTTGGGAAGTTGGTGCCTTGTTGCCTTTACTATTGTCTCTCGTTTTTTGGCTGGGGACACTCCTATTCTTGCTACTGTTGTACCCCGAGTTTCGAACGGTGTGCTCGCCTTCCAGCGGTCCCTTCTCGATGCATCTCGTTCTCTTACTCCTGCTGCTATTGCGGATATGCCAGTTCTTTCCACTCTTGTTTCGACATCAATTGCACGTGTTCAGGAATCCATTTCTGATAAGGTTGTCGCCGCTATTAAGTCCGAGCTTCTCGAGGCGCTTCCTTCTGATACTTCGCGTGCACGCTTTCTTTCCTGTGGCGGACCTGGTTCCGGAGCTTGGCTATTGGCTATTCCTATCTTATCTACCCTCCGATTCACCCCGGCTCAATTCACCACAACCCTTAGGTTTCGGCTTGGCCTCCCTCACCCACCTTTGCTTGGCTCTCTTGTTTGCTCTTGTGACCACGTTCTGGATCCCGACGGCATTCATTTGCTTCGTTGCTCCCACGGAGGCGAGTTGATTCAGGCGCACGACACGATTCGAGACACCATTGCTACTATCGCTTCCGAGGGAGGATATTCTGCCCGTCGGGAAGTTTCCCACATTATTCCTTCTCGTCGGATTTACATTGTATTACTTGATGGTGCGCGTCGTACATTTGGTGACGTTGTTTTGGCAAACCCTACTTCTGATACTGTTGTCAGTCGGGCAGCTCGACATGTGGGCGTGGCCGCACGCGATGCGTCTAGGAGGAAGGAGCGTGATTATGCCCATCGCGATGCTATGGATGGTTTCATTCCGATGGCGGTGGAGATATTTGGTTGTTTGGGTGTGGCTTTGGACGAGTTTCTTCGTGCTTGTGGTCGGCGTTCGTTTGAGCGGCGGGGACCTGGGAGCCCTTCAGTTTCAGTACTTACTTCCTTTTACCGTCAACGTTTATCAGTGGCCCTTCAGCGAGTGCAGGCTTCTATCCTACTTGGATCGTCTATTGCGGCTATGGATCGTCGACGTGTCCCGGAACTCCCTCCTCGTGCTCCTCCGGGGTTCGGGGACTTACGTGGTTGCTTTGCGTAGATTTTTAGCTATGTTGGGGTTTTGTTGTTAGGTGTTAGCTCTTTCTTTTGGTGTTTCGTTTGTTGTTTTTTGCTTTTTTGGGTGTTTTCTGTCTACTAGCTGTCATTTCGTGTTTTCGTTGCTTTTGCCTTGCTTATTGTTTTTGTTTTTTCCCCCAACATGTAGTTTTTCAGTTTTTGCCGTGCTAATTCTCTTTTGTTCCCATGGACTCAGATGGTTTACCATCGCGCTTTTTAATAAAGTCAGCCCATAAGAGATTGAAGGCCCTTAAGCTTTTGACTCCCGAACGTGAAATAGAGTCGATAATTCTATTTTTTCTTTTGCGCTAATATAGGTACGGTTTTATAAGTGTCAATTACTCTAATTTTGACGGTCTTTCAATAGTGCAGTGTATAAAGAGGCTCGTTATTTCGTATAAACGTACTTAAAAATTGTCAGATAACGGGGTCGACACGGAAAAGCGCACTTAGATTTGATTCCTAGTAATAAAGACTGGGGAAAGCTGCACTAACCTGTTCTCACATGTTCAAACGTCGGTTATGTGAAGACAGGCTATATCGGTTACAATATGGGAATTTGGATCCAAATTAGTGTTAGATGTATAAATTGGTGTTAATGTTTTATTGGTGTGAGGCCTTGAACCCAAAATAGAGATAACAACAACATTTTTTTCTTTAATCTAATAATTTCTTTACACTTAGAGTGATTTACGGTGTACTGTAGGGGTAAATCTCGTCTTAGAAGAATACTTTTCTTGACATCTTTTATCCGTGCACACTTGTCAGATTATTTGTCGGACGGTGGCGTGAGATCACTACCTTTTGATTGGGTCTTAAGTTCAAAATGCGACACGTGTGCACGGGGAAAAGCTCCACTCAATGGGTGAAAAAACTTAATCGCTTTGTACGTACATGTACATGCCGCCCGTCGCTGTTTGAGTGAGTGAATTATGACCGTTAAGACTGTATCTAGAAATTAGGAAAGAATTACATTCGTCTATGTAGAGACGGTGAAGGAAAAGAAACATTTATTTTTAAGTTACCATTAAGTCAAACTCGCACTATAACATTTGATGGTAATGTTGATGATAACATGAAAGTAATTCAGGATGCTTCAGTTGATGTTGTTTTAAACAAAATATTGAAGTTGCTGAAAGCTCCACTACTAGTACAAAATGATTTTGTATAATAAACATGTCTCTTATCCCTTCTTGCAGCCTTCTTATGGAAAAAACAAAATCAACAAATAAACTAGCAACAGACAGACAAACAAACAAACAAACAAACAAACAAACAAACAAACAAACAAACAAACAAACAAACAAACAAACAAACAAACAAACAAACAAACAAACCAACAAACCAACAAACCAACAAACAAACAAACAAACAAACAAAGTATCTGTTTGAATTGGAGTAATTCCCACAATAATCATAGTGCAAACAGGAACACGGGCAGGTGAAAGCTTTGTTGCAAAACGACACAGCAAGAGCTAAAAACAAATGCACAGTCAGGCTGAACTTCCTAATGGCCATATGACATTTACTTTGCTATTTTGACCACGCCAAGTATCAAAAGAGCGACCGTGTTGTTGTTTTTACCATTATGCATATTCTTGACCTGGTAGAAAGCAATCTATGTCATGAAATGAGTCAATATCATTGAGATATAAATTGCTTGTAACATGTTATGCCTGCGTATATTATCCCGCTGTATCTTGATACATTTATGACTCCCCACTCCCTTCTCCATTGTCTCCTTCCCTCACTCCCTCTCTCCCTCTCCCCCTCACCCTCTTATTTCATGCCATGCATCACGCAAACACAGGAAACCTGCTTTTCTAACTTCGCCCATCAAAAACATTATTTACCTCAAACAAGACTTTCCACTCGACACTCACCACCTGAATGTGTAGCCTCGACTGTCAGTATGCTCATATAGCACAAATACTAACGCTGATTGTTGTGTATCTACTGCGAACAAACAGAAGACTTCACAAACTCAAACTGCCTCAAACTCTACCATGCTTTATCTATTATCCTTCTACGCACTGACGCTTTTCTGTACCCAAGGAGTTAATTGAAGGGAAAAAAGATTACAGTCACGGCTTTCAACTAAAGCGGGTACTCTTTAGAACTTATTACTAGCACAAAGCAACCTGCAAATTTTTAAGCTACTGGACCATTGTAAGTAACGGGCTTAGAAAAGGTCGCAACTTAATCATTCAGCGTGATTCTTTGGGAGCAGTTTTGTTTTGGCTCCTCCTTCCTTTTGTATCCATGTACTTTTTTTGAACAACTGTAAAAGGTTTCATATCTGTTTTAGCGTTGATATTTCTACAATGGCAATAGTCATGTGGCTACCTCAATCATTTGCTTAAGCCTCATTTGTATTAAATTATGACGAATGCTTCCTTACTATTGTTCTTGGAACAAAATGTCGCATCTATCCTGACTGTGAGTTGAGAAAGTCCTCGAAAAAGCAAGTTTTCACCTGTCTCGAGGTCACACTTGAACTTTCGCCTTCCAGTGCCTCTATTGATTAGTTAAACCCCTTAATTTTCTGCCATACAAAATGCGTAATCGTGCTGCCCATGGACTTCTCTCAGCCATCCACTTTTGTTCCCCACCATCCAACACAGACGAAAGTCGTAACATATACTTTCCCATAGCTTCAAGATCGTCACATATCACACCAATCTCCAACAACTCTTCGTCCGATAGTTGCGCTAACTCATCCGAAACTGACGAGCCTCCTTCCAAATCATTGCTAACTGGTAAATGTTGTTGAGAAGCTTTATCCTTATCCATGTCAACATTATTAACGGTAATACTACCGTCTTGTAAATCCCCTACTGTGAGTCGAACCATTCGAGTACTTAAAACACGAAGGGCTTCTAATGCCTCGTTTGGACGATCGTCTGCGATATAACCAGAAACTGTAAAACTGCAAGTAGTAACATCCGGGGCAATTGATAGGCGGTGCATATGCTCAAGTAAAAACTCCAACACATCCACTCGTTTCTGCAGTCCAAAATACAAACTCGAATGTCTTTAGTAACAGAAAAGGGAAGAGAATTACAAAGGTAAGGAAAGGAAGAAAAAACTGACTAAAAAAGAGGGCAGCAAAAGAGGCTTCTAAGTTGGGACAATACAAAAATAACCATTCCCTCACGCACTCACGCAATGAAATCTGCCAGGACACAACTGGAAACTGACAACTGAAACTGCCATCAGGTGGGCTCAGAAAAGTCAAGTTTCTTGTACTCTTACGTGATGCTTGGCTGACGCCATAATAGTGTTGAAGGATGTCCGGTCAGGTTTTAACCCCCTTGAGTTCATCTCCAGCAAGAGCTGCAGAGCCACATCTACCTCTCCTCCATGGCAAACCACCTATGAGAGGTCCCGCCGCAAAAATGTCGAGAAGTCATTTTATTTTTATTTTTTTTAAAGAGAGAGAGAAAGGAAGTGAGGAAGAGAGAAGAGGAAGAGAGGAAGAGTGAAGAGGAAGAGAGGAAGAGAGAAAGAGAGCAAGAGAGGGAGAGGGCAAGGGACGGGAAGGGGGAGAAGGAGAGCGACTCACCTTGAGAAGGGTATTATAGGTCACACGATCAGGGGTGATGCCTTTTGATTTCATGGAATCAGCCAGCTCAAAAGCTAGAGCCATTTGTGCCGGTTTCTCATCGGTGTAAGAACAGCCATTAATTAGTGTGTTGTAAGTAAAAATGGAGGGAACTATTCCTGCCTTCTCCATCTGCTCAAATACCTCCATCGCAGTGTCCATCTGGACTCGCCCCAACAAAGATAGAAGAAAATTGAAGATATCAAGAAGATGACTAAAAAAGGCGGACAAAGAAGACGACCCAAAAGACTAACATGGTTACATTAATTGATCATTCAGTGAGCTAAAGGAGCATGAAAAGAAATACTGAAAGAAGGGTTCTGCATGCTGGACCTTACTGCCACTAGTCCATGGAAGTGTTTGTTTCACATATACAACAATCCATTAGGCCAAAGAAAACAATAACAGGGAGTTACAACGAAAAGCTTCTATCTATTCTCCCAAAAGATTTTCCTCAGTTCAGTTCACTGAAAGCTTGTATTCTACTCACCTCAAGCCAAATGAGTGATTTCAAAAAATTATCCTGTTTGGAAACACTCTCACAAATCTCTTTATCCAATTCCCAGCTTGCATACGAATACGAACACATCACTTTCCAAATTTTCCCCGTGAATCTAGAGTACCGGCAGCTTAAATCTAAAATAGTAAACCGTCTATTCAAAGTCGGACGCGCCAGATTTAAAAGTTATTAGAAAATTTCATACAACACAGCCTTACCCAAAAATTTATTGTCATATTTGGAAATTACGAAATGAAAACAAAAGTTTTTTTTTTTTTTTTTCACTTTTTATCTCTTGATTTTTTATATATTTTTTTAGTTTTTCCTTTAATTTTCTTTTCTCTCATAATTCCTTGACTATATATTTAAATTTCCCGTATGTCCGTACATTACCTTTATTTAGGGTTACAGTATGGACAGAAACATCGAAGCCCTAAAATAAAAGTTAAATGTTGACGACGTTTAGAGTTTAGACCCTTTTTTTTAACGTTGAACTTGAAAAATACGAAGCAGAGCAGTAATTCAGTGCGGAAATTCTAACGGCCAATCATTCCGTCAAATTTTTTACCTTCCGGTGAAAGGTGACATGCTTGCTTCAGGTTTCCGAACCTACCCTTACTATTTACCGAACCGACTTACTCTCAAATTTAGTGGTGATAATCTGCGAAAAAAATGGGGTATGTCAGTAATGGTTTCGGGTTGGTTGGGGTATTTATTGTTCGATTTACTATTTTACTTCCATAAAGAAGAAAAAATTATTTCCAAAAAAAGAGATGATAAGACTATCAAAGTACAGAACATGATTTGTTACCGAAAAGAGTTGATGACCATCAAAGGTAAAATACCAAAATCCCAAAGGACTAAACGCCCAACAAAGGCTGTTTAAAAGCCTTGAAAAAAAAAAAAAAGCGCTTAGAGCCAAACCGAACACGGACATGGTTTTGGTTCCCCTACCGATCTCGGGTTCAGAAATCGTACGGGCGGCTGTATGACTATGAGGCTAGGGTACTATACCTTAAATCACAATTACTACACCGTTAATAACACTATTCAAGACCCTTAAGTTTTTGACTCCCGAACGTGAAATAGAGTCGACAATTCTATTTTTTCTTTTGCGCTAATATAGGTACGGTTTTATAAGTGTCAATTACTCTAATTTTGACGGTCTTTCAATAGTGCAGTGTGTAAAGAGGCTTGTTATTTCGTATAAACGTACTTAAAAATTGTCAGATAACGGGGTCGACACGGGAAAGCGCACTTAGATTTGATTCCTAGTAATAAAGACCGGGGAAAGTTGCACTAACCTGTTCTCACATGTTCAAACGTCGGTTATGTGAAGACAGGCTATATCTGTTACAATATGTTAATTTGGATCCAAATTAGTGTTAGATGTATAAATTAGTGTTAATGTTTTATTGGTGTGAGGCCTTGAACCCAAAATAGAGTTAACAACAACATTTGTTTCTTTAATCTAATAATTTCTTTACACTTAGTGATTTACGGTGTACTGTAGGGGTAAATCTCGTCTTTGACGAATACTTTTCTTGACATCTTTTATCCGTGCACACTTGTCAGATTAGTTGTCGGATGGTGGCGTGAGATCATTACCTTTTGATTGGGTCTTAAGTTCAAAATGCGACACGTGTGCACAGGGAAAAGCTCCACTCAATGGGTGAAAAAACTTAATCCCTGTGTACATACATTTACATGCCGCCCGTCGCTGCTTGAGTGAGTGAATTATGACCGTTAAGACTGTATCTAGAAATTAGGAAAGAATTTCATTCGTCTTTGTAGAGACGGTGAATGAAAAGAAACATTTATTTTTAAGTTACCATTAAGTCAAACTCGCACTGTAACACTTGATGGTAATGTTGATGATAACATGAAAGTAATTCAGGATGCTTCATTTGGTGTTGTTTTAAACAAAATATTGAAGTTGCTGAAAGCTCCACTACTAGTACAAAATGATTTTGTATAATAAACATGTCTCTTTTCCCTTTCTTGCAGCCTTCGTATGGAAAAAACAAAATCAACAAATAAACTAGAAACAGACAAACAAACAAACAAACAAACAAACAAACCAGCAAACCAACAAACCAACAAACAAACAAACTAACAAACAAACTGACAAACAAACAAAGTATCTGTTTGAATTGGAGTAATTCCCACAATAATCATAGTGCAAACAGGAACACGGGCAGGTGAAAGCTTTGTTGCAAAACAACACAGCAAGAGCTAAAACAAATGCACAGTCAGGCTGAACTTCCTAATGGCCATATGACATTTACTTTGCTGTTCTGACCACGCCAAGCATCAAAAGAGCGACCATGTTGTTGTTTTTACCATTATGCATATTCTTGGTAGAAAGCAATCTATGTCATGAAATGAGTCAATATCATGAGATATAAGTTGCCTGTAACATGTTATGCCTGCGTATATTATCCCGCTGCATCTTGATATATTTATGACTCCCCACTCCCTTCTCCATTGTCTCCTTCCCTCACTCCCTCTCTCCCTCTCTCCCTCTCCCCCTCCCCCTCTTATTGCATGCCATGCATCACGCAAACACAGGAAACCTGCTTTTTACCTCAAACAAGACTTTCCACTCGACACTCACCACCTGAATGTGTAGCCTCGACTGTCAGTATGCTCATATAGCACAAATACTAACGCTGATTGTTGTGTATCTACTGCGAACAAACAGAAGACTTCACAAACTCAAACTGCCTCAAACTCTACCATGCTTTATCTATTATCCTTCTACGCACTGACGCTTTTCTGTACCCAAGGAGTTAATTGAAGGGAAAAAAGATTACAGTCACGGCTTTCAACTAAAGCGGGTACTCTTTAGAACTTATTACTAGCACAAAGCAACCTGCAAATTTTTAAGCTACTGGACCATTGTAAGTAACGGGCTTAGAAAAGGTCGCAACTTAATCATTCAGCGTGATTCTTTGGGAGCAGTTTTGTTTTGGCTCCTCCTTCCTTTTGTATCCATGTACTTTTTTTGAACAACTGTAAAAGGTTTCATATCTGTTTTAGCGTTGATATTTCTACAATGGCAATAGTCATGTGGCTACCTCAATCATTTGCTTAAGCCTCATTTGTATTAAATTATGACGAATGCTTCCTTACTATTGTTCTTGGAACAAAATGTCGCATCTATCCTGACTGTGAGTTGAGAAAGTCCTCGAAAAAGCAAGTTTTCACCTGTCTCGAGGTCACACTTGAACTTTCGCCTTCCAGTGCCTCTATTGATTAGTTAAACCCCTTAATTTTCTGCCATACAAAATGCGTAATCGTGCTGCCCATGGACTTCTCTCAGCCATCCACTTTTGTTCCCCACCATCCAACACAGACGAAAGTCGTAACATATACTTTCCCATAGCTTCAAGATCGTCACATATCACACCAATCTCCAACAACTCTTCGTCCGATAGTTGCGCTAACTCATCCGAAACTGACGAGCCTCCTTCCAAATCATTGCTAACTGGTAAATGTTGTTGAGAAGCTTTATCCTTATCCATGTCAACATTATTAACGGTAATACTACCGTCTTGTAAATCCCCTACTGTGAGTCGAACCATTCGAGTACTTAAAACACGAAGGGCTTCTAATGCCTCGTTTGGACGATCGTCTGCGATATAACCAGAAACTGTAAAACTGCAAGTAGTAACATCCGGGGCAATTGATAGGCGGTGCATATGCTCAAGTAAAAACTCCAACACATCCACTCGTTTCTGCAGTCCAAAATACAAACTCGAATGTCTTTAGAAACAGAAAAGGGAAGAGAATTACAAAGGTAAGGAAAGGAAGAAAAAACTGACTAAAAAAGAGGGCAGCAAAAGAGGCTTCTAAGTTGGGACAATACAAAAATAACCATTCCCTCACGCACTCACGCAATGAAATCTGCCAGGACACAACTGGAAACTGACAACTGAAACTGCCATCAGGTGGGCTCAGAAAAGTCAAGTTTCTTGTACTCTTACGTGATGCTTGGCTGACGCCATAATAGTGTTGAAGGATGTCCGGTCAGGTTTTAACCCCCTTGAGTTCATCTCCAGCAAGAGCTGCAGAGCCACATCTACCTCTCCTCCATGGCAAACCACCTATGAGAGGTCCCGCCGCAAAAATGTCGAGAAGTCATTTTATTTTTATTTTTTTTAAAGAGAGAGAGAAAGGAAGTGAGGAAGAGAGAAGAGGAAGAGAGGAAGAGTGAAGAGGAAGAGAGGAAGAGAGAAAGAGAGCAAGAGAGGGAGAGGGCAAGGGACGGGAAGGGGGAGAAGGAGAGCGACTCACCTTGAGAAGGGTATTATAGGTCACACGATCAGGGGTGATGCCTTTTGATTTCATGGAATCAGCCAGCTCAAAAGCTAGAGCCATTTGTGCCGGTTTCTCATCGGTGTAAGAACAGCCATTAATTAGTGTGTTGTAAGTAAAAATGGAGGGAACTATTCCTGCCTTCTCCATCTGCTCAAATACCTCCATCGCAGTGTCCATCTGGACTCGCCCCAACAAAGATAGAAGAAAATTGAAGATATCAAGAAGATGACTAAAAAAGGCGGACAAAGAAGACGACCCAAAAGACTAACATGGTTACATTAATTGATCATTCAGTGAGCTAAAGGAGCATGAAAAGAAATACTGAAAGAAGGGTTCTGCATGCTGGACCTTACTGCCACTAGTCCATGGAAGTGTTTGTTTCACATATACAACAATCCATTAGGCCAAAGAAAACAATAACAGGGAGTTACAACGAAAAGCTTCTATCTATTCTCCCAAAAGATTTTCCTCAGTTCAGTTCACTGAAAGCTTGTATTCTACTCACCTCAAGCCAAATGAGTGATTTCAAAAAATTATCCTGTTTGGAAACACTCTCACAAATCTCTTTATCCAATTCCCAGCTTGCATACGAATACGAACACATCACTTTCCAAATTTTCCCCGTGAATCTAGAGTACCGGCAGCTTAAATCTAAAATAGTAAACCGTCTATTCAAAGTCGGACGCGCCAGATTTAAAAGTTATTAGAAAATTTCATACAACACAGCCTTACCCAAAAATTTATTGTCATATGTTAGTCATTGTCATATGAACTACAAATATATAGGTGTGAGCCTGCTATAACTAATATAAATTTATAAATAACTAATATAAACCAGTTTTAATATTTTTTTTCTAATATTTTTATAACTAATATAAATAAAACTGGTTTCTATAATATGTATATAACTGCTATATATAGGTATGAAACTGCTATACGTCATATGAACATAGTATGTTAGAATACATGACCAGTTATAAACAATGACTAATAACCCCATAGTCCAGAAGAAGCAAAATTCACCCCGAAAGATACCATAAGAAAACATACGGCTATACAGGAAAGGTGTCAGAAACAATTTAGATTTTTTTTTTCTCACCTTACTTGATCTCACACACGCGTCAATGACTATATTGAAAGCCACGGAATCAAGGAGGGGGCGATTATGGATATCCGTTTTCCCTCTTCCTTCCTGAAGACGCTCCAACATTGGCCCAATATGACGCTCTTGTCCCAAAACCTGTAACTGCTCAAGGAATACCGGCTCCAAATCCCTTCAAGTTGAAGTTTAGTTTAGTTGCTAATGTACCCAAAAACGCCCATTTTGAAGAAAGCAAATATATATTGAAAACGTAAATTCTTTCCACATAAAACAGCGTTAAAAAAGACTTTAAGTTGGCCCTGACCTCAACTTGGACGAAAGTAGTGATATGGTTTGCCTTGGTGGTTCGAAGAATGGAATGATCATGAGCAAGCTTAGTGACATTTCATTCCAATTCCACGGAGATAAAACATCATTTATACCTTAATGTTTGTTTTTCAGATTTTGTGAGCAGAATTTCCGGGCAATCAAGTGTCGGGCCAAGATTTGACGAGATGTATTTTCTGTTTGTCATAGATTTATACACTAAGTACCATACATTTGCTGGTCAGCTATCGGCAGTTATCGCGATATCAATATTCACCGGCAAACTTGATCAATGTCGAAGTTGCAACATGTTGAATATTATAATATTACTGATATTGCGATATATTAATCGTGAATTCACTTTATATAGAACAGTAGCAAATAGTATGGACGGGAAAACAACAGTCATTCAAAACAAGAGCCTAGAAGAACGCCTATCATCTGGGGTTTATAAACACTGTGGCCTAGGCTAATTTATTTGTAGCCCCCAAAAAATCGGCACTCTTAGTACAGTTCATGCTATAATAACAATGAACAATGTAATGCCTGGGAGTAAATCAAGGATTTATACCATGGCTGAGTATGTGGCCTTGTTGTGATGCACACCAGTCCGAATCATTTCCTCTTCGATTACGGAGACACGTTCCAGAACCTCCTCCATTGACCATGTGCCACTCTCGGCACCTAACTTGCGTGGTCCCGCACAAGCTCCCAGGAGAGCCAAAAAAGTACAAACGTCAGGCAATACCTGAGCTTCTCGCATTTGTCGATAGATTGATACTGCCCGAGAAGGCTCGCCCTGCAAGTGAATTGGTGAAAGAAGGAAATTTTTAAGTATTTAATTGGATTTACATTTCTGTCAAAAAAAATGAAGGGTGCAATCAGACTGAAAAATTTGTATAAAAGGGGTGGAAATACATTTTTGTTACAGACACAACTTTGATAGAACTTACAAGCAAGAACATGCAAGAGATATATTTACCACGAAAAGAAAAGACGTGCATAAATAAACATCACACATAATACTTGGAGGTGTGCACGTCACAACTTGACACGAGAAATTAAAAAAGGCATGAGTAAGGATGTCAAAAATAAATAGCATGAATCACTTCCAAGACTCAATCATCTTTCACTCAAGTAACTAACTGTACAAAACTGCACAGTTTAGACTGCTTGTCGTGCATATGTACATGAAGCGCTCCAGTAGGCTATCCGTCCAAAATAACTGAGTTTTCAGCAAGAAATCAACTGCCAAAAAGTGTTAGATCACAAGCAAACAAAAATGTCTCCTAGGAGAATCTCTGTACCTGTGTTGTACAAGCCTCTAAAAGAGCATTGAAGGCATACTTCGATGGCCTCATATGACCGCCCTTGTTCGTCATCTCCTCCAGCAGATTCTCTGCCTCTTCAAGCCGACCCTCCTTACAAAGCGCCTGTATGAGAGCCTCATGACTGTGACGGTCCGGCTCCAAACCACCTGCCTGCATACTCTTCCACTGAGTCCACAATTGAACTGGGTTTTAGAAGTTTGAACTGGGTTTGAGTCGTGCAAATCAGGTTTCAGAAATTTGAACTAAATTTCAGATGTTAACAAAAAGGACGCCGCCAAAATATAGTTTTAAACTGAGTTTTAAAAATTTGAACCGTGTTTCAGACAATCAAACCAAGTTTCAAACATACAAACCAACCGGGCTGGGGACAAAGAATTAAAAGAGAGATGCTGGTAAAAGTAAGTTCATATTACAAAGTAAGGACATTCATATGCTTACACAACCTTCACTACCCAGCATATGAAGTCAAAATAGAAAGAAGTTTCCGGTTTATGTTCATACTTCTATCCAACAGCTAAGTATTTAAACCAAGAACCTCTGACTTGGTGACACGAACAATTGATGGTGAGGTTGCTGTGTGAAGATCGAAATTCTGTTGACAGCGCAGCTTCATTTCTCAAAATACAACTGTCATCGCCGTGGAGAGAAAAAAATATGAAACAGAAGCAGTTGCGCCAATCTTAAAGGAGAAGAGGACCTTCAATCTGACTGGAAATTGGGTATATGCAATATGGAAGCAAATCGAGAGACCTCATCTCTCTAGCGCAAAATGTGTCAAAAGGTCTCAAAAACATGAAGGGAGGCAAGAATGACATAAGACTAACCTTTTGAAAATAAACTTGACAGTATACAATTCAAGTCAGATGCAAAAGTCTGTCAATGACATAGCATTTATTTTACCGTATTTTCAAGCTCAAAACTACTCATGAGGCATAGGAAGCTTAGTTCCTCAGAATACAAACATGTCAGCATATTCACATAAGTGACTACGCGGCATGAACAGAAAGGAGTAAAAGATTGCTCTACTCTCACAGGAATAACCGACGTTTTTTTAGTAGTTAAATTTGACCTGAGAAACTTTATTCCTGTCAACCAATCGCGTGTTTGAAATAGTAGGCACGAGGTGTTCAACTCAATACAAAGGAGAATCAACCCACTTCAAGTGATGGGAAAGCAGCATAAAAATATCATTTTCCAGTACACAGAGCCGGGCAAAAAAGGAAGGACTTCATTTGCAGTGCAGAGATTTCAGGGCTTTACCACTCGTAAAGTATTATCCACACTTCCTCCTTTTGCTGCCGCCCTCATCCAAGCATTGTAGCTATGGCTATCCAACTTGAGGCCTCCCTCCAGCATCTGCGAGACCACTCACCCCTACTCACTATTGACTTAAAAACTGGGGAATAGAGCTTCTTTTGATATGAAACGAGTTCAACAAGAATGGCTATAGAACCAAAAAGCCTGAAAAAAAATTCTAAAAGCCATGTCAACAATAACAAATTATACCTGCTATAGTCTGATTCAAAATCCTCCCGATGTTCCCCAATTGATTCAAAATTAAAGTAATGAACAAAAAAGCTATCTCTGGGACTACTCTGCAAGTTCAGTCCGCAATGTGTTCCTGACCAACGTCAAGATATTTATTACAGGCTTCTAAAGGATCATTTCCAATACATCGACGAGTTAAAAACGAGAGGCCATGCATCATTACACAGTTCATCACTAATAACACTGATTCTGTGATGTGTAACAAAGTAATATTAGTATTGCATATTATATGAGCGGACAGCAAGCAGACATGTTTCCCAACCTTAAATTAGTTTTTCTGATTTTAATACTTCAATACTCCTTTTACTCTAATAACAATGAATGGTGTACCTTTTTCTGACACTTATCTGGACATCTACTGACTCAGTAGGGTACGAAATTAGGACTTCAACTACAATGCCTGTACATAATGGAAAACATTGGACGATATGCCTGAAGCAACCTACAATGTAGATAACCTCTTCTCCACGATAACATCTGCGATTTGATAATCTCTAAGGACCATATATTGATCTGAAAACTCCCGTTCACACCTGTGAAACCAGTTTTGCAGCCAACTCGTAGTCCCCTTGTTGACCAGCCACATTGATAACTGCGTTATGGGCAATAACTAACTCTTTCTGAATCCACTCGTCCAACGAGTCCACAAGCCCACTGTTCCACCAGCCTGTCACCTCCCCTCCCACCTTGGAGCTCATCCCCTTGTCATATCCTTTTATTTCCCACTCCACGGTAGTATTTTGATCCCTGATTTGAATTTTCTCAACTTCCGTTTCAGTTGATCTTATGCTTCCTCCATGGTCCCTTGCCATTTCCAATACTGCACATGAATCTCCTGAAAAAACCAGAGGCTGTCTTCCATCTCTTCTCTTATCCACCAGTGCCTGGGAGGTCTTCTGCTGAGAAGAGCTATTCAGTCTCACCACCCCTCGATACTTCGCCTTCGGTACTTCCAGCTGCCTCTTCAGAGCCACGTCACAAAACTCATGAAGTGCCTCAACGGCTTCATCGAAAAATCCACACCTTGCGAGAGCGGTAATACGGGCATTATATGCCAAATGAGAGGGCTTCAATTGGTTCAGGAGTTCTTTCCACCACCTATGTACAGCCGCAATGTCACCTGCTAGGCCCGCCAGCTGGTAAACCCAAATTTCTTCAGAACACAGCTACTAAAACATTTCAAGCAAGACCCAGAATGCTACTAATTCACAATGGTACAGGCGGATGGACAGGAAACGAGACAGGTCACCAATACAAGTGAAAAGATAGTGTAAAGCACCCTAGATCTTGCTTCAGCACCTTCATCAGCTCCGCATATGACTCTGAGTCGAGAGCAGTTCCTTGTTGGTGCATCACTGCAAGACATCTGTCCGCGAGCGATTGGTTTACTGCATAGGCGCAGCCGTTAAGCACAGAATTAAACATGAACATATTCGGAGGACTCGTGTATCCCGCTATTGCTGCTTGTCCAAGTTCCTCTAGCCGAGAAACAGCCTGCAGGATGTACAGGGTCACCACTATTAATGCAGTTCACACTATTCAAGAATTTAATCTTTTTCCTCTGTAATTTTTTAGAGAAAAGCAGCTGTCTGTTTGACATGCAACGTGGGTTTTTCCACAATGCGCCTAGTCTGGGATATTAGCAGATAGATCCATAACCTTGCCAACACAACCCAAACTAACAATGATGAACAGTCGCCAGTTAAACGAGATCCACCATCACAGCAGCACAGATTTTGTATCCAACTAGCAGTAAGAGTGAAAAAAAACAGCAAAGGGAGGGGGAGTAATATAAACATGCATTGCTGGGACACTGAAAATTTAGCCGATAATGCTCACTAATGCACCAGCTTCAAAAAAAAAAACAGTCTTGGATGTCACAATGTCTAAAACACATGACAGTGACTGCCATATAACGATGAAGTGTCAGTGTATGGCTTCTCCCACCTATGACTTGGAGGACAAATAGAAATTTGGTTCTATTGTTGAGGTACGTGGTTGTCAAAGTTAAAGGGGCATACACTCAGTGATTGTAAAGAAAATACTAATACTGGATATCAACCAAAACAGCCGAAACAAGTTCACCTACAATTTGTTTTTTTTTAGTTTTAAAGTAGCAAATGTAAGAAAAAGCCAGCAGTACTGACGGATCTGATTACCCACCCTTAGAATGCTGATGGTTGATACAAAATGATTACCATCAAATAGATTCATCTTGCAAAACAGTAAACAAAAATAAATATACAGTAATAGGGAGGCTGAGGCTTGACCTAGTCCAGATGCTCGAGAGAGGGTTGGTCAAACTTTGCTTACAATATTAAAGTTCACACTGAAAGTTACAGAAAAAAATGAAGGGGTAGCAGTACATTCTTCTTTCATTCAACTAATGCACAAGGCAAAAAATAATTAAGAGCAAAAGTGCAGGCTGAAATTTTCTGCTGAACAATGACAAGCTAATTACAGGTTTACTTCAAATATTTCACTTCCAATTCATTATGAATAGCTAGCCTTCACTTCCTGGCATTGCTTGGCAATATGGAAGCCAACATACCTCTTCAACACGGCCACCTCGACTGAGGGCTCGAAGGAGAGAGCTGTGAGAAATCTCATTCGGTACCACGCCCCGGGCCTTCATCAGCCGGAAAACTTCCAAAGCGAGCTGTTCAGCCATTCGCATCAAGATGGAGGAATTAACTTTGCCCAAACAGGTTCCCAGTAAGACTTAATGTGTCTCATTTCTTCTGCTGTTGCTGCCTCCATGTAGGGAAAATACATTCAGATGAAAACCCCATGGTCTCGGCAAAAGGTGGTCTACCTGGGGGTTCCGTGCATTCGCAGAGGCAGAGAGCATGTAATTGCACAGGTTACAACTCAATTCTCCTGGATGATCCCTCATATCTTTGATGATCTTCCAAGCTATCTCCTGTTTCTTTGAATTAAGGGCTGTAGTAAACTTCCGAGGAAGTGCCATGATGGGCATGAGTTGATATGATCTTTCTAGTTCCCGTGCAGTTAACCTGCTGTCGGTTCCAGATAAATGGACGTGAATGCCATCTGCTGGAGCATTGACGGCAGAAAGAAAATTACCAGCTTGCAATAACTCTGCATTCATCGCAGAAAAAAACACAAAATATAGGGAGTGATTATTTGAATAATCTCCCCAAAACACAGTTTTTCTTATTAATTATTGCTGAATCCTGACATCTTTGTCTTCAGAGAACAGACGTGCAGTTTTTGTTCTCATTCTCAAAACTGTTTTGTTCACAGGGCATTTGGCGAAGTAGTCGGCCTTCAAACTACATTTGCAAGCAATGCCATCTGTGTCGACGACACCAATATTGATAAAGCGTGTCGGTGGCACTCAACAACAAAATGACCTTTGGCAAAATTACAGCCTATAACATTACTGCAGAGCCCTTCAGAAGCGGGATAAGAACACTAAATTGAACATGCTTGGCACCAGAATAGGCCAAAAAGGAAAAAAAAAAATTAATGCACTCCCATTCCATGTCGTTGAGTAGATTTGCATGGTCACAGCCTTTTCAATAGTGTGTTCATAATATATGCACACGCAGGCCTCGAATTCTTACAAGTCATAAAAAGTCAAATGTGTAATTTAAATAGGAAACGCAACAAATACATACACAAACACATCTACTCTAGAGATATGGATTAGTCAATGAGAGAAGTCCACTATCTCACTATACTTTTTTAGCTAGTACCTGTTTTGACAAAATAATTAAACCACCAGAAGTGGCCAGACATTTAGGACCATGTGCTTGACTTAGGGGGTAATATTTAAACAAGTGAATACATATAAATTTGACTGTGAAACTCCCGTTCCTTGAATATTCTCAACTGAACATTGTTGAGAATGCCAATATGTAAACATATCCAATGCAAGGTACTTTAAGACTTTCCAGAGGTCCAGGGATGGAGTGAGAAATGGAGAGGGAAGGAAATAACTATAAGAAGATCTTGTAAATGCTTAGGCTGGCTAATAAGCACCTCTGAAATGCCAAACAGTTTTTTATCGTGCTTTCACTCTACTGCAGGAATGTAGAAGAAACCAATTTCCTAATGAATGGCAGCAAAAATAGCCAAAACCAAAAGAAAAAAAACCGGAACACAAAAGTCATGTAATAGTCAAGCTTGGAAATTAAGTTTCAGCCAAAAACGTTCTCATTTCCAAAATTGGCTTCAAATGTTTGCTTGTACTGTAAAACATTCAGAAAGTGACTAAGTAAACTACAATAACCATCATAGAAATACATGTTTCTGGCACTCAATTCCATCTCTATTCCATGGCTCCTATTTAGCTCATTTTGACAATACTGCCGTGTTTGAAACAAAATTATGCTGATTTTTGGAAAGACATGCAATACTTATTGCTTTGCCACAGATTCAAACCTCGACTTGAAACACTGTGAGCTGGTAAATACTCGCATTGACTCATTTCTCCGTTGCGATTCTATTTCGTTCTACTACATTATTTTCCTAGAACCTATTTGGCTTTTTATTATTCCTATAATTCACAGTAAACATATTTCTTCCTTACTATTAACAAATCCTCCTCATTCCCCTCTCCTGTTCTCCATCACCATTATCATCATTCGCCTTCCTTTTTGAATAATAACACCAATGGATTACTTATAATACCTGGTTCTCATTTAAAATAGCATTGGAAAATACTAAAATGCATATGCTTACCGGGCCTTGAAGTAGAATTTGCAACATGATCTGTTGAAACTTGATATGTAGAAAACTCTTTCCTTACAAAGGAGCTTTCCAATTCTCTGCCAAAATTTCTCGCGCAGTGGTTTCTGACAGTAACATCTAAAGCCAACAGCGCTTTCTTCAAAACATTAGCACGTGACATTTTCAAAATTGGAAGGTTTTATGAGGTTTAGACTCGATTGAATATTGAAACCACGGGAGTGAGTAAATCACATTGCTCCATTGGTTGGTTAAATAGGTTTCCAGCAGATAAAACCTCAAAAAGAGTGAAGTGATGGAACCCCGTAATTAACGATGAAATAAAACAGTTCGCGTGTAAAACAAGGGCGAGTAGTGATCCAGTAATTCACTCAGAAGCAAAACAATGCAACGAGCCGAAATAATGACGTTGAATTAAAGCAGAAAAATCACAAAGCTCAATTCGATGATTACCGGAACATAACATGCTACAGTACGATAAAAATTTCAATGATTAAATGAGCTCCATACAGGGGAAAAATAAGAGCAAAAAGAGCTTCACTCAATAGGCACTGAATACAGCACCGACATTTTTCAAGTTCTTTACAGTTATTACACAGAGCACAATGCGGTATATAAAATACAATACGGTTCATTACGGTAGTAAACTCTACAAAGTCCATGCGCACTTTTTTTCTACACGGTAAAGTACAGTACTGTACTGTACTGTAATGTACTGTTTCGTACAGTGATGTTCATACGATCTGCGCCATTTTTGGGTGGCAATGGGAATTCTACCGTCGCCGTTATTCACGCCGAAGTGTTAATTTAATAATTTGACTGTTCCCTTGCATGGTTACCGTAGACATCGCTCGCACGAAATACTAAATGCGGGGCATCCGGCCTAAAATACGGTGCGATACTTTACAGTAGTACGGAAGTTTCCTTTGGAGTTCTTCAGGTTTGGGAAATTCACGGAATTGTCCGTTATTCCACATAGTTGGGTAAAGACTCGAAGGAAATTTTAAAATGGGTTTCATAGCGTCCTCAATGTGGCCATGACTTACATTTCTTGGTTCATGACAAGTTAACGTTGTGACATTTTATTTTCTTTCTTTTTTTTTCCCTTCCATTTTACCATGTTAAAGTCTTATCTGCTTATCCTTTTTGTAAAATAGGTTATGTTAGTAGCATTTTTAGTAGCATTCTTGTTAACAATATATTGCAACATTAACAAAGATCATCCATATTTGTCTCAATTCTTTCTTCCCAACTTCCAAAAGTCGAAAGTCGGGACACCACCTGACCTTTTTCTCCCCTTACGTCATTTTAGGTCAAAGATTGTGCTTGCAAGAACCTTTGCAGTTTTGCTTTGGTGAATACAAAGGGAGAATTATGTGCCATAGGTATCACCTGTTTATTTTTTTCTGATACTTTAGGGTTTCTTTGGATCTCTAATCTCTCTCTTTCTCCCTTTCTCTCTCACTCTCTCTCTTCCTCTCCCTCTCCCTCTGTAAATCATCAAGTCAAGCATTATTTGTATTGTTTTGTGAAACCATCACACAATGTTGCCGTCATCTCGATCTCTGAAGCCGACTCGGCGTTTGGCAAGTGATAGTTTTAATCTGCAGAGAACAGCACAGTCTGATTCTCTTCTAGGAGAAGAAATCAACTTGTTTGAGTCAGACTCATTCAGTCCGGAGGCTTTTGTACAATCAAAATGCCAAGCCATGAGCGAAAAGGTATGAAGTTTTTTCTTAATGGTGGATGCTAACTGTTATTTCCATTTCATATTTCTTAATGGTGCATACGATAACTGTTTTTCCATTTCAGATTGTTCCAACTGTACCAAACTGGTACGGTTGGAAAACACAACCGGATGTGCATTGCCAAGTTGCAACCTGACGAGCAAGCTGCAGTTTCGGAATAAAAAAAAAATGTCTTATGATTGACTAACTTACTTGTTGCGATGATTAGAACGAGGTAGGAAATTTGTAATCTGAAATAGTGTTCAACGTAGATCGATTGTGTCCATTACATGCTTTATTTCTTGGAACGATACCGCGCGTTGCTGACAGGGGCAAGGCAATTAGTATTCATAAAGCTTGTAGTTTAACTTTTAAAGGATGCACTAATGCAACCGATTGGGCTGGGGTTCATCGAGTAAAATGTACTGTCTTAGCCGGAATGTCATATGGGCTGTACTTCGGGAATTGTTGATTTATTTGCAAAACAAACAGTAGACACCTAATTCTAACATCATTACGTGGTATTTAGAATGCCCAGAAGCAGAAGTGGAATGCACAGTCACGCATGGGATTTTTGTAATTTTCTGTACTTTTTTGCACAAATTATGTTCCATGTGGCTCCACAAATATTTGGAGGGTGTGTGTTTATATGGACACAAGCAGTTGCTCGTTATTGGTTTTGGCATACAATTTATGAGCAACATGTGCAGTTTTATTACGAACACGTGAATAAAGATCATTTCAGAAGCTGTCTTACTGGTTTCCTTTTAAAAGCTCCAACAGAAACAAAAAACGCCGAGCCAGCCAGTCTTGATTACCCATATTTACCATCATGTCATGCTTATGGATTGCAGTGGTTGTTATCATTTGCAGAATATTCGACGCCTTTGTGGTGAACTTCAAAACCATAAGAAAGCATCTGCTATGGAAATGCAAAGGAGTGTATTTGCAAATTACAAGGAATTTATAAGGTATTGACCAAACTCTTAATTCTTTTCCAATGGCAGTAAAATCGCAACTTTTCGCAATTCTTCCCATCAGGCTTTTCTGATCACTTTCTATGTATGGAAAAGTTCCCATTCAAACATTAAACCCTACAACATTTCTGCTGAGGTGAACTGCATGCTGATGGTTCACCTGGTGCTTATCAATTAGGATTCAGAATGAGCGACAAAATGTATTAGGCCCACAAATGGCAAAATGTTGCATTGCAGGGGTGTATGTTAGCTGACATGTCTAGAAGCTAGTACCCACATGCACAAAAGACATTCTTGACCTGCATTTTTGTACATTATTCCTTGCAGGACGGCTCGTGAAATTTCTGATTTGGAAGGCGAGCTTCGGTCAATGGGGAATCTTCTTACCTCACAGTGCAACCTCATCCATAGTCTAGTTGAGACCCCACCTGTCTTAGATCCTAGAGACACAATGCAGGAAATACAAGATTATACTGAGGATGAAGATGCAGACTATCAGGAGTATGAAATACGATTACGGACACTTCCAGATGCACTTGATGTCGCACTTGCTGAACGGAAGGTGGATAGTGCGCTAAGGCTTCTTCAGCAGGGAGAAGAATTGGTAAAAAGTGGAACTGTGAATCCTAGGGGAGAGTCATTCTTGGCAGAGGCTTTGGCGAAGAGGAGATTAGAGCTAACTGAACAGTTGGCAGAAGTAGCCATGCAGCCTTCAGTCAGTGGCTCTGAGTTAAGGGCTGCAATTTCTGCTTTGAACAGGTTAGGGGATGGTGCACGAGCTCATACCCTTTTGCTCAGTTCCCACGGGCAGCGATTGAGAATTCAGATCCGTCCAATGCGGCCAAGTGGATCATCCTATACTGGAGCTTATACGGCTGCTGTCTCTCAGCTGGTTTTCTCAGCCATTTCCCAAGCAGCAAAGGATTCAGCTACCGTGTTTGGTAATCAAGCATCGTATTCTTCTGAACTAGTACTGTGGGCTCATAGTGAAACGGAGTGGTGCGCAAATCTCTTGACACAATATGTTTTAGCAAACGCAGCAGATGCTGGAGCCTTGCGATCTGCGGCGGAGTGTGTCCAGATTGCAATGGGACATTGTCAGCTTCTAGAAGATCAAGGACTTTCCCTAACGCCGGTGCTTTCTCGCCTTGTGCGCCCGTGTGTGGAACGGGCTTTGGAGGGAAATCTCGAAAGAATATTGGACAGTGTTAAAGCCATGGCAGCAGCTGATGATTGGTACCTGCAGCCAAGCATTACTGCTGCACAAGGGCGATTTGGAAGATCTTCAGCAGGACCACCCTCTAATGTTAGACTTACATCTAGTGCTCAACGATTGTATTCCATGGTGCAGGTGCGATCCCGTTTCTTTCTGAACTCTATTGTTGAGACCTTTGGCTGCATGGCCGCACTCACAACCCGCAAGCAGGATGCAGGAGTATGTGGTGTAAAGATTCATGTTTATTGCGTATATGCAAACGATTTCACCTACTAGAACTGGTAACTGAAACTTTTTATGTTCTCTTTCAACCCTGTCTTTCTTGATCGCATTCGCTCGAATGGTTTAGAAAACATAAACTCTGGTTACTTCGCCATGCAAGACTTGCGTGCAAAAATAATGCAAAGAGCATGCGTTCCACGCAAAAGAATTATTGGATATAGGGGCTTTGGTAAGAAAAATATTTGTGGATGTGAGAATGCTACCAATCATGAGTATTCCTCTCTGTTCATATATGTAGGCATGATGGGGTCAGGATTAGCACATCTGTGCCATTGAATGATCAAATTTAAGACCTTGTTGATGATCATAAAAGCCAGTTGAGGTCAAAGTGTTGACATTTTTTTCAAGTCAGGGAAATCCTTTTTAACGAGAATTTATCTTGAAAACAGGCTGGACTGGATCTAGTGTGACCTTCTTGCCAAGTTTCACAATGTAAAAACTGCAACGTTTCACTTACAAGAAATATAGTCACAATAATTATGGGTGAAGGTAGTCTAACTTCAGTTTATTTCAGTCTCCTTCAGGTAGCTGGTCTATTCTCTGTCCTTCTGACTGGGCTATATGATAGCAGTCCGTTTGCATCGCGTCATTTGGTCTCAAAACTTTTCATTGTAAAGCTTTGTTCAGAGATTTTTTGCTATACACGCTTGCAGGAGTTTCTGCTCAGTTCTTCCCCGATTAGAATTTTAAATGTTGTGATTTGCATTGTCTGTTCATCGATATTAGTCTTCTTTGGGGGGATTCAAAGTCGGTTTTCAATGACTTTTTTTCTGATTTTTAATGGCGACATCACGATTTGAAGCTAGGACTCGTCCACCTTCCTGATTGGTCGCCCTCAAACTAAAAGTCAGTGATTAGTGGGAATGAGAAACGAACCAACAATGAACTGTGTAACTTTCTGTCATACAGTCAAAATTTCTGTATGACAACATGTCTTATTGACGGTTTTTTTCTCTTGTTCAAGTTATTTTTTGGCAACTGAGTGTTATCAAGTGTATGTTATGCTGGGCCAGGAGTTTCTAGAGGATGTCGGACCAATCATAACTCTGAACCTTGGTGATGCGACCCTTGATGGCCTGTTGGACCTGTTTGAGCAGTACATGGGCATTCTACTCAGAGCCCTTCATCAAGAAGAAGCTCTATGGGATGCCGACGACGCAGCATATAATATTCAAACAGTAGTTGATGAGAGGCAGCAGCTCGCACTTATTGGTAATGCAGTGTTTCTAGCAGAAGAGCTCCCGAGAGTGGCTATGCGTTTGACAGCAACTACTGAGAAGCCAAGTGGCTTTCCTAAAAACGACTCTTTCCGTTCAACCCGTTCTTCGAGAGGGCCGACATCTTTAGTTTCATCGGGCAATGACAATGCTCTAAGGTTGGCATTTTCTTGTACTCAGATGGCCGAAATGATTTGGTTTTACAAATAAAGTGCACGCAATGCTGGCTACGTAGTGCATGTTTGTCTGTTTTACACAGGCCTGACTGATATATTTATGTTCGCCTTTCCTCCTTGGGATGACCTGATCATGGAACTTTCTCCCTATGTTTGCCATCAATACTATACTATCTCCATGCAAGTAGTCAGGACGACCTGCACTAAGCAAGGCCCAATTGTGGGATGTCTCTTACAGATTGCAGCTGCAACCATGGAAAAAAATATTGCAGAAAAAGGTGGAAAATTTACGGTTCAAGTTCTGTTCTCAGAAGGCCACAGACCTTCTGTATCCTGATGAGGAGGGGCAGGAGCCTGTATTACCGTCTTTATATTTCAATATGGATCAAACAGAAAGTGACCCCAATGAATGGAGACAAAATCCTATGCCTTCACAGCCAATGCAGGTAAATATCTCGTGCTCAGAACATTTCAGCAGATTTTATTGCATATCTGTGACAAGTTTTTTTTTTGCTGTTGAGATGGAGGAATTCCAGCTGTGAGGCGACTCCAGCAGAAACTAACTGTGGGTGGAATGGTTTTGTTGCTTGTGTGCAGCATTTCTTTTGGACTGCACAAACTATTTCCCGTGTGGGTTTTGAAGTTTTGGCAGGCCGAGATCGTATGGTACTTCAGCTGTTGACGCAGTTTGCTATTGCATTGCTTACTCTCGTATGCCATGCGGAGATGTGGGAGGACAGTCGCTTTTTTGTCGGTCCTGTAGGGCTTCAACAGGTAATAGTTTGTCGTCCAACCAAATTGTTGAGTAGCATGTGACCAGCGCTAAGAAAATGGAAGAAGAAATGCTGTTTTGCTTAAGAATACTGGTCTGTCGCTTAGTCAGACAGCTGGATGAAGTCAGCTAAGATATTGCCCGTTTAAATTGTGGTTCACTCTCCCAATTAGAGATGGGAAGGTTATGTACGATAGAAATGCAGCTGATTTCGTTTTGGACTTTTATGTGGGGATACCTATAGCGATGGTGTGGAAGTGTTTCTGTAGAATGTTCAGTTGTCTGCCGTTTATTTTTGCCAACAAATTTGGCGCCCATATTAACTTTGTTGTGGAGCTGGGTTCATTGGGCAGTTCCTATTGGATATGCATTTCCTGAAAGTGGTGTCTACAAGGGGCCACTATGCGTCACGACAGCTTCAACTTATTGCGGATACCAGCATGGAGCGGGCTAAAGATGCTTTTAACGTGGGCGAGTAAGTGAATTTACCACCTCAAGCTTCTTCAAGAAACCTGTAGCGTACTGTCTTATAGGCTATGCACCCTGAAGTCTTTGCAGTTTTTTCTTCTTTTTCCGATAATTTTCTAAAAATCATCGGAACAGGAAGACGATTTGCACCGTGGCTTTATCCAACTTATCCGATTTTAAAATGTCTGTGTGACACCGTACATCAAGACGTCCTCATCGCAAGGGCAAAACAAACATGCATGGAATTCAAGCACTGCTGTCTGCGCCAATGGGAGGATTATATGGTAGCCAGGACATCAAAAAAAAGAAAGCCGTTGCAAAGAGTTACTGGATACTTTAAGCTGACATTGACTTTTCAGTTTACCGTTGTTTCGGAATGTACTTCTTTCACTTATAGGCATTTTTTGAAGTGTTTCATGAAATTAAAAAAAAAAAAAAATCGATAGTGCACAGAAAACTGTACATTATTTGAACTTCTGTCTTCTGGGGTCGCCAAAAAACTTCAGTGTGTCTAGGCTATGAGCCAAAGTCAAAAAGCAGAAATACATTTTGATTCAGATTGCATCGTGTTTTTTTTTTTAATGGGGAACTGCCGATTACTGTTATGGATAATGGTCTCGAGCGGAGCATTGAATGACTGGTATACATTTTGTAGGAGCAGGAATACCGGGTGTTATCTTCTGTATGAAATCAGTAAGATAAGAGTTTATTGTACATAATATTGGTCCGACATACACTAGAAACCCCTGGCCCAGCATAACATACACTTGTTGTGACCTTTAGCTGCACACTCTTTGGAAAATCGCTGGGCATAACGAGGATACTTGGTATAGTCTGGTTGTTGATTTCCTTCTGTTGTGAAACTTTTGGAGGGCTGCTCAGACAATGCAGTAATTGGAGTATACGACTCCTGCAATTGCAATACTTTATATACTTTTCTGAGATAGATAAACTTTTTATGCAACCTTTTGAAGATTCACCTGAAGTTATCTTCCAACCTTCTTTTCCCAGAAACATGACCATATATTTAGTTTGAATTCCACGAATGCCTTCAACTCTTTGGGTGTTATATTTTAATTTCAGGTTTTGATTGTGAGAGCGCTTTTATTTTACAAAATATTGTAACAAAAGCCGTTTGGTTGGGCGTAGACATGTCACATTAATGGACAAGGATATTGCTTTCAGCGCTGTTGCTGAATTTTGTCATTATTTACGGAGGAGTTGAAAACACTTTTTGTCGAGAGAAATAGTTTTTGCTCAATAAAGTGCTGGCGTATGTTTCTGTTTTAATCTGGAGGGTGTATAACATCCTTTGGATGATACTCCGTGAATCGTCTTTAGAGTGTAAAAATTATTATTGTGAAATTAGTGTTACTGATTCCAATTGGATTCTGGATGACGTGGCTGTTTTTGAACCGCTTAAGAATTAGTTTTAAGAAAAATCTAATTATTAGTATTAACGCTATTTTGTAGTAAGAGGGCAATAAAAACCGGCACCGAAGCAATGTTATTAATATCAATAACGGTTCAGTGTAGTTTCTTTATGCAAGGAGCCGACGATCACCTGTGTTTTTGTGTGCATTTTGTTTTTAAGTGCATGACATAGCTTTTTGAGATTTGCTGAAAGTATGTGTTTTTTTTTCTTTGTTTGCCTCTGCAGCGCTACGCTGGATGATGAGGTGTTCCAAGAGTGGGCCCTTGATGCAATTACAAAACTTCTTCAAAGTGGAGGGGATCATGGAATGGTGGATGGAACCAGTTTACCTAGTCCGAGGTCAGGAACAGGATCGTTGCAAGAAAGTGATGAAGGCAGATGACAAAAAACGTAATAATAATAACGTAATGAAGTAATGTTTTAGCAAATAGGTGTCAGTGGAGCACACGTCATTTCTCTGACGACGGATACCTGTGAAAACCAGGTTAGTGTATCGGAGGAAAATAGACATAGAGTTGATATTGTCAAGTTTTTGCTAACAGAATAGGCGGAGATCAGCTCGAATGCTTTGCAAGTGTTGATAGAATTCAATCAGGGTGTAATCAGAGAGCGACAAATGTCAGTTTATCCGGTTTTATTCATTGCCTTTTTTGGCTTCTCGTGCCCTCTGTCCTTCTTCCAAAGTAGGACCGGGTTGGCAATTGCTGGCTTGGGAACTCTTAATTCTTCAGAGAGTGTTGTAGGTCCCAAGCTTTTCGCCATCATCATACGCAATATTAATAGTCACCCGTTACCCATTTGTATCTGGGATGTGGTACTCCCACTTGGACATGCTTTTTCGGGATAACATCCTCGTCTTCTTCAGAGTATCAAATCGGTGACATAGATTTTTATTTCTTTTTCCTGAAAGGTTTCCCCTGGACCTTTATGACAACCATCCGGGACCCACACTACTGCAAGATTTGGGAGATCTATGGGGTTTTTACGTGGAATTTTTTCTTAGTCTTAGGAGCAGTAGAGCCGTGATGGGAAGTAGAATTCCGGCTAGGTAAAGTCATAAGTGTCATGGGAGCTCTTTGAATGTTTTTAAGAACGGATTGCGAGTAGTTTTTTAGGACTACTGCATGAAGCTGGAAAATTAGCCAGCCGGCTGCTTGATGAGTACTCGTGTATGGTATTGTGGATTGTAGAAGGGATGCTTTGATATGCTCGTTTCCAAATCCAAGTCGTTAGTGTTTAGAAATTTAACACCAAATATCGAGACTGTGTTGAGTAACGTGACAGTTATTTAAATGGGGCGTTTCAGGATTTGCTGATTCTTCCGGATATTTCTCGTGGTCGGAGGCAAGTGACTAATGGGACACTAGACCCCGAATCAATCCTGTAAACCGCTACTATCACTAATTGTGGCTTGGCCTTCTTTTTGCCTCCTGGACACAGAATAGAGTAAATGTGAATGTCATAGCGCAACTGAGGTGGTGGATTGGGGTCATCGTTGCTGAAAATGGCACACTTCTTAACTATGGGTAATGCTGATGTTCTCCCCCTACCACCATCACATTCTTGAAACACAAAATTGCCTCGATAAACTCCCCTTTTAGGAGTACTGAAATAATCGAGCCTTATTATGGAAGTAAAAGCAGGATAAATTAAAAAGCACAATGGTAACCCATCTGAGTCCAGTGTACAAAAGGGTAGCATGGCCAAAACTGAAAAACTACAATAAAAAACAAATAGAGCGATGGAAACTCAAAAAAAACAAAAAAACAAAAACAAAAAAAAACTTTCAACAAGGAAAATAAAAGCACCCAAACTCGAAATGAAAAGCACGACAACTCAGAAAGCCAAAACTACAACCCCAACCCCAAATCAACTAAATATCTACAAAAAGCAACCCCGTATGTCCCCCCAGCCTGGGGGAGCACGTTGAGGGAGTTCCGAAAGACGGCGACGATCCATAACCCCAACCGCCGATCGAAGGATAATAGAAGCCTGCACTCGCAATAAAGCCACCGATAAACGTTGACGATAAAAAGAAGTAAGGACCGAAAGAGAAGGGCGTCCAGGTCCTCAGCGCTCGAAAGCACGTCGAGCACAAGTACGGAGAAACTCGACCAGTGCAACACCCAAACAACCAAAGATCTCGACCGCCATCGGAATAAAGTCATCCATAGGGTCCCGGTGGGCATAATCACGCTCCTTCGGCTTAGCGGCATCACGAGCTGCCACCCCAGTATGTCGAGCCGCCTGACCAACAACTGTAGCTAAAGTAGGGTTTGCCTAAACAATATCACCGAAGATGCGACGGGCACCATCAAGCAAAACAACATCGATCCGACGCGAGAGAATGATATGAGAAACCTCTCCACGCACAGAAAATCCCCCTTCCGAAGCGATAGTCGCAATGGTGTCACAAATAGTGTCATGCGCCTGGATCAAATCTCCCCCATGGGAGCAACGAAGCAAATGGACACCATCGGGTCCCAAGACACGACCACATGCACAAACAAGAGAGCCAAGTAAAAGAGGATGCGGGAGGCCAAGGCGAAATCAGAGGGCGGTGGTGGATTGAGCAGGTGAAAATCGCAGAGTGGCCAAAATAGGTGTGGCGAAAAGCCAAGACCCAAAACTAGGTCCACCACAAGAGAGAAGACGGGCACGCAAAGAATCAGAGGGAAGCGCCTTAAGAAAGTCGGATTTAATGGCGGCGACTACCCGACCAGAATTCGATTCTTGAACACTCTTAACAGATTATGTAACAATGGTGGAGAAAACAGGCACATCCATCAGGGCATAGGGAGGAAGAGAACGTGATGCGTCCAATAGAGATCGTTGGAAGGTGAACACACCGTCTGAAACGCGGGGGATAACACTAGCTAGAACGGGGGTGTCCCCAGCTAAGAAACGGGAAACAAGAGTGAGGCAATAAGACACCAACTTCTTAAATAGGCAACGGGAGCAACACGAGCAGTGGATAATAGACCCAGCCCCCCAAAAGAGACAGGGAGGGATGCCTGAATGCGGGCTGATGGCCCAAACTCGCGATCAAATGCCCCACGACCTAACAGAGTGTGGAGGACGTCCATGAGCCGATCGTCAAAAGCCGAGAGAGACGAGATAAATGTCGGAGTGGGAGAGGAGGTACGAGTAAGGTAAGAAGGGCGGTGGGGAAAACACTTGGTTAACATAGCAAAGGCAACTTGGGGATCGGGAAGGCGAGGAAGATCGTCCATTTGGGCCAGATCTGTCTGTAAAGCATCATGAAGGAATTGGGTCACGAAAGTAACCGAACCGAGGGGGCAACCAATCACCCGAATGCCATCGGAGGGAGAAGGGGTTTGAAAACCAGGAGGGGGAGTAAACGAAAGTGGAATATCATGAGGAAACCAAATAACACACTTCGACGGCAGGACTGAAAGGTAGAGTTCGGCTAAACGTTCCTTGAAAAAAACATATGCCAACACGACTTGTTCTTTGGGCTCAATCATGTGCGTATCATCTGCGACCGAAGGGAAAAGGCAAGAAGGGAAGGCGGCCGCGGAGGCACGAAGGGCCCGGTAATGGGCGAGGGCGAACAAAGGTCCGCCGAGAGGGTCGCCTTGGCTAGTGCCAGTAGTAGAGGAGAGAGGAATGAGATCACCATCGGCCGAGAAGGAAAGGTTGCTTGTCAAAGAATAGAAAGCACTCACAAAGGGGAATAATTGGACAATCAGAGATGGAGCCGCCATAAGCTCTGAAAAAATAACGTTTCGATACACCGTATTAAAGGCATTGGAAACGTCGACCGGAGGGACCAACCAATCCGGATGTACATCCAACAAAGCCCAAATCTCGTGGACCACGGCCTCACAACCCCCTCTCGTGGCCACTCCAAACTAATGAGGAGAAATATAATCATGGAAAGCTGGTTGGAGTTGGCGACATATCGCACGAGCCACCTATCTATATAAAACCTCTCCCATGGCGATAGGGCGGATCCCACCATTAGGTTTGGCGACTGCCACAAGGCCGGGCGCTGTGAGAAGATCATAAATCCGAGGGGGGACATCCCCTCTAGCAATAAGGGAACATACTCGAAAAAACACAACGAACCCACGGGCACCCGATTCAGGGGGCAAAACATCGCGAAACAACTCATACACAGTGCCCGAGGGGCCCCCCGCTGAAAGGTGAGGAGAAGAGCTAAGAGCCTTAATGAAAACCTCCAGATCCAAAGTAACACTCTCAGAAGGCTCAAAGGCGTGGCTAGAAGGGGGTAAAGGGGAAGCGACAGGGGGGTGGAGAGCTCGAAGAACCTCAATAGTGGAAGAAGATCCGGGGGCAGGGGTGAATGGCTGTAGGGCCCGAACCGCTCGAGAAAGCTCACCAACAATCCCTAAGTGAATTGCTCGACGATAAGAGGTCGGGACATCTAATGGCCTAGGTGGCCGACATGGTATGAAAGAGGTGCTCGATACGCGATCCTCATGCTCGGCATGGAGGGCCTTCCAGTCACCACGAAGGAATCAGCGACAACGGGCCATAGTTTCTCTAGCCCCACTGCCCCCTCCACGACCTGGAAGGACTAGCACCCAGAGAGACAACATAAGAAGAAGAAGGTGCAAAGGAGCAATGTCCGTCGGGTTTGAATAAATGTGGGACAAGGGGAGGTGGAGGGCATCTTGTACTATTGTCTTGACGACCATAGGAATACGGGTGTACAATCGCGGGCGGGGGGCTCCCAAATCGTAAGCCCCCAAAACATCCAAGTCACGGACGAAATTCCAATCCTCATCAATGGGGTTGGACGGGAGTGTGGTCGACGACGATTGAGGAGAGGTGATAGACAAAGGACCACCCAAGGTTATACAAGGTCAACAACTCTGTGTATGAAGGGAAATACCGGCCCCAGCGGTAAAGAGGTTGTGACACCCAGGACATTCTAACGGCCTAGAAGATTTACGAGGTTTGGGTGGAGGTGGGGGAGGGAGAAGGGAATAAGAAGGGCTTCCGGACATGGTCAATAAGTCAAAGAAGCCATGGGAATTGGGAGGGTGAGAGGAAGTGAAAGCGTGGGAGAGGAAAAGGAACCATGTGGGATGGATGGGGAAATTGGTAGTGGGCCAGAATATAACATAAAGTTTGTTGAAAAGAGTGGGGGTAAAGAAATGTATGTATTTTTTTTTTTTTAAGTGATTGTATGTGTGTGTGTGTGTGTGTGTGTGTGTGTGTGTGTGTGTGCGCGCGCGCGTTTGTGCGTATGATTTTTGGAACTCGCTATATGGGGGGATGGGGAATCAAGCGTTTCAAGGGGAGGGCGGGGGAGCTAGCGATGACCAAGGGGGGTCACACCTGTGGTTTCGCCGATGTGCGTGTCGTTGGCAGCGGCCGCGGGCCAGATCCGGAGGTACATGGCTACAGGAAGTAGGAGCTGTCGCGTAGTGCAGGAGGAAGAGACGAAATATAGGAGATCCGGAGGAACATGGCTACGGGGAGTAGGAGCTGTCGCATAGTGCAGGAGGAAAAGACGAAATAGAGGAGATCCGGAGGTACATGGCTACAGGGAGTAGGAGCTGTCGCATAGTGCAGGAGGAAAAGACGAAATAGAGGAGATCCGGAGGTACATGGCTACGGGGAGTAGGAGCTGTCGCGTAGTGCAGGAGGAAAAGACGAAATAGAGGAGATCCGGAGGTACATGGCTATGGGAAGTAGGAGCTGTCGCATAGTGCAGGAGGAAAAGACGAAATAGAGGAGATCCGGAGGTACATAGTGCAGGAGGAAAAGACGAAATAGAGGAGATCCGGAGGTACATGGCTACAAGGAGTAGGAGCTGTCGCATAGTGTAGGAGGAAAAGACGAAATAGAGGAGATCTGGAGGTACATGGCTATGGGGAGTAGGAGCTGTGTCGCGTAGTATAGGAGGAAAAGAGGAAATAGAGGAGATCCGAAGGTACATGGCTACGGGAAGTAGGAGCTTTCGGGTAGTGCAGGAGGAAAAGACGAAATAGAGGAGATCCGGAGGTACATGGCTATAGGAAGTAGGAGCTGTCGCGTAGTGTAAGAGGAAAAGACGAAATAGAGGAGATGTGGAGGTACATGGCTACGAGAAGTAGGAGCTGTCGCGTAGTGCAGGACGAAAAGACGAAATAGAGATCTGGAGGTACATGGCTACGGGAAGTAGGAGTTGTCGCGTAGTGCAGGAGGAAAAGACGAAATAGAGGAGATTGGAATGTTGATAGTTTGAATCCATCTGAGCACACATGATTAAAGGAAATTGTTATTGAGAAGCTGTTTATTCTGTGTGAGTGTGCATCGTGTCATCGGCATTTCGTCTGATAGTTATCCCCGAGATAGAGACTCTCTTGCCTTCAAAGACTGCAATCGGTGCCAGGTAGCAAGTAGTGATCCGGCAAAGCTCACAGTTCCGTTCACCGTTTGCGAGCGCAAAACAAACAGATATCCATCTGAAACAGCTAAAGCAAAAAACAATGTCAAGCAATGAAATGGTCTTTAGGTACCTTTTCCCGGTTATTTAGGTCATTTTTCATGGAAACGGACAGCTTTCGGTGGAGAAGATAAACGAGTCTTTCCATTAGAACAGTTGACAACAAACCAAGAGCAACCACGAGTACATGCTTAGGAGTACCTAACGACTGTCAATTTTTTAGAACAATAGCCTTGATTTGCTTGGAGTTTTTTTTTCCGTTTTTTTTTTTTTTTTTGCGAAATCTCAACCTTTTTTTGGTGCTGTGGTAACGTCAAACATGTGGGGACCACATCGATATTTTGTCCTGATGTACACACTCACTTTCCATTGGCGCAAACTTCTCGATTCCACGGCGTAGAAGCAACACAGGCGCTTCACTCTTATTTCGGATTCGTTAACTTTTTGCATCTGGACACCGTATGGTTCCAATGGAAAACCAACCGAGCAGTCCCCGTCCATCGAATGGACCTCGAATCGCATGCGACACGTGACAGATTCGTGCCGTAACCTAACAGAATATTTCACCGTAACTGGGACGTTGCCAGCGTCGAAATGTGAGCCACGTCATATTGTCACGTCATGACTTTGTGCCAAATTCTGAAGTCTAAAGACTGACATTCGGTAACACTAACAGCCCGACGCCGACTGGACCCCAGCCGTCAATGTTTCTAGCGTCAATTGTCATTTTTGACTTTGTCATCCTGGTTTGCCGTGTCGTTTAAGCGTTTCAACACAAAACACCACGTTAGATGATGTTTCAACGCAATTTCTTTTGGAGCCTTGTGTTTTTGGCGTTTTCCCGTATACATAAATTTTATTGAATTCCCTAATGCACTTAAGTACTCTCAAGTCTGATCAACTTATTGCCACAATTACCAGAATCTTAGTCACGTTTGTACAATTTTTTTGTTGCAGTCACAATAACAGATTCCCTTTTATAAGGTTTTGCTATCATTAAACAAATTTCTGGCGCTTTTACCACAATCTCAATTACATGATTTTAAATTCGACCACAAATACACAACTCCAAGTCCCATTTACTTACACATAGTCGAAAAAGGCAGTAACAACGGGAGCAAAAAAAGGCAACAAGACCTGATACTGGGGAGCCCCAGGGAGCTGTCTTGCTACATAATTAAATTGGTTCACCTTTCACAGTTGTTAAGAACCACAATAATCTCTTACATTGTTTTCAGGATCTCGACTGTTTTAGCCTAGGTCTATTTCTCCTCGGATACACATACGTCCTTTCTTTGCAACAATCCTGTTCCTGACCTCAGGCTCGGTAAACTGCTACCATTCGCCATCACATGACCACCCACACTTAGGAGTTCTGTAATCGCGTTAAGGGACCCATTCCCTGAACAGCTCAACGAGTAAAAACCATAAAACAAATAAAAAAGTGTTTAGTAGGGAGAATACACACTCGAACAGAGCCTTGCACAGAGATTTCTTTGGTGTATGCGTAGTCGGCGACTCAATCTAAATTTCTGGATTACTACACCGCCCATCATTATAAGTGTTAAGGATTTATTAATGTTAGTTTGAAATTACAATATATGGTACTGATTTACTGCAAGGAGACATGGCCGATATTAGTCCACTTCACTAAATAGCGTTGTTAACATGTGATTTTTGGCAAAAAAAAGTCGCGACCGAATTAGTGTTATTAACTCTTATAACGATTGGTGTACTCTCAAACAATTATCAAGTCTTGTATGGATTTGAAACATTACCTGTTTAAGACCCAAATCAAGCACGCCTACATATAGATTTTGCATCTTACAATTATCTTAAACATTAATTCAAATTTGGCATATACAAATCTACACCACATAAACATTTACTGAGATGAGTTTGAATTATAAACATAAAACTGACCTTAACAAGTTGATTAACAGTAGACTAACCTCTCTAATGCTAACCTCTCGAACGCTAACCTCGTTATATGTCCCAAACAAAACAAAACCAAATCAAACAAAACATCGAAGGAGCTATTTCTTCTAGATTTCTCGTACATTTATTCATATTGCTCCTCGTAGTAACCACCCTCGCTCCCTTCCGAGCTCCCTTGTTCGTCGAATCCTTCCTCATCCGGTAATCCGAGTAAACTATTGATGGCTTCTTGACACCTCGCTTGGAACCAAGCATCACTTTGTAGCAATCTGCGTCGATTACAGGTTTAAAATGAAGAAAAAAGAAGGAAACAAGAAGATAATGCTTTAGAAGGAGAGTAAAAATGACTTACATCAAAAAATAGAGTTAAAACATCGACGTTGGAGATATTGTGTATGCTAGGATTTTTTTTCTAAAACTGTCCCATTTTATTAGGTTTGAGAAACTACACTTAATAGGTTTTCAAAGATGGATCACCAAATTTGCACTAATCAGGTCAGCTGTCCATCAAAATACTATCATAAAGAGGAGAAAGAGGACATCGATTTACTTCAAAACCTACTGAAATTTATGATAGTACACCTTTGAGGAACATGGGCACATCCTATCTCGGTCATTGTTCCCAGATTGCTGTGAAACCAACTAGGTTTTTTAAATTGCCAATAATTCAAACACCAGAACACCCTATATAGTGTGATTTGTTCCAAGCAATTCCCATACCACGGCACTATCCTCCCCAGTCCTACAAAAACCTACCACCCTAATTAGTATAGATTACTCCCAACTAATCCCGTTAAATTGTAATATCGTCCTGTCCCTTAAAAAACCCTACAGAACACACCCTTTTACACGTATCTCCCTCAAACCAAAACACCCTAAACAGTGTGGCACATTCCCACCAAATCTTAAAGACCAACACCAGAAAGCATCCTCCCCTCTCGAAACCCACACTAATAACGCTGCCTCCTCTGAAATCACAACAACCTCGAAAATCCAAACACCGTTATTGATGTGGAAAATAAACGATCCCGGAAAGTAAAAAAAAAAAGGTCACCTGGAAGGGTCGTCCCCCGTCTGTTCCTTATACATGGTGATGGCCCGAGCCATGCTGTCCAGCGCCACCTTCCTCATGGCACGCGACGTGAACTTCCCATTGGCCGCAATCTGCATCACAAAGTACATGTCCAGAACCAGCTGGACCAAGAGGAAGAGAAGGTGACGAGCAGTGAGAGTGAGAAAGAGAGGGAGAGAGGGAGAGGAAGAACGTGTCTCGAACCAGCTGGACCAGGAGAGAGAGGTGGTGGTGAGCGGGTGAGAGAGTGTGAGAGAGAGAGGGAGAGGGAGAGAGGGAGAGGAGGACGTGTCTCGAACCAGCTGGACCAGGAGAGACGGAAGGTGTTGGATTTACAGCCTTTGATAGAACCTATCCCTTGTTAGAGTTCTAGCTATGTATTAGAATACTGAAATCCAAAACTCTGTAGCCTGTTTCAGTATCTAGGATTTCGGTATTTTCAGTTTGATTTATTTCTCGTAGTCAACTTTCTCCTACGTACCTTGAGTATGTTTAGAATCGGGTCAAAGATCTGTCTATAAATCTTGACTAGAAAAAAAAAAAAAAAAGTTCCCTTCAGTGATTAAAAAGTTCCTTTTAGGATCTGAGAGGTCGGTCTCGGATGCTTTTCTGTTTTCTATTTGAACTCTGTTTAGTCTCTTCTTAATTTACAGTTTCAATCAACAGACTTTTCTGTCCTTTTATTCTTACTCTATTTTGCGCCGTCGTGTCTTCTATTCTAACATAAATCTGTGTGTGAGAGAGAGGGAGAGAAAGGACATGTTCAGCTGGCCAGGAGAGGTAGAAAGTGGTGAGTGGGTGAGAGGGAGAGAAGGGAGAAGTCCAGTTGCAGCTTGCCCCAGAGAGACAGCAGTTGTGACAGGAAAAAGGAGGAGAAGGGACAAAAGAAGGGAGAGAGCGCTGGAGGTAGGGGGGGAGGGCCGAAGAGGAAAAAACTCTCAAAAAAAACTCTCCCATTCTTCTCTTCCCCTCTCTCCTTTTGCCCACTCCCTCCACCTCACCCTCCCCCTCCCCGTCTTCTCCCTCTCAACGCCTGCTCATCTCTCCTCCCCCCCCTCTCCCTCTCCCTCCACTCCCCCTCCTGTCACCTCACCCTCCCCCTCCCCGTCTTCTCCCTCTCAGCGCCTGCTGATCTCTCCTTCTCCCCTCCTCTCCCTCCCCCTCCCCCTCCCACCTGCTGCAGGCCCGTGGGCCCCAGCGCGTAGTCGGCCTGTTCCATCTGGTCCCAGAAGCCGGAGTAGTGCATGAGGCCCGCCATGAGCCACTCCGCCAGCCGCATCAGAAGGAGAGTCACCACGCGCTCGCGGCCCGCCAGGACCTCCGAGGCCGTGGCGGAGATGGCGTTTCCTCTCTAGTCGTCCGCGACTCTCCCTCTTCTGCCCCTCCCCCTCCCACTCCACTGTCCACCCCC
>JBBHKE010000203.1:0-45254 GCA_037447655.1 Zygnema cylindricum | reverse complement strand
GAGGAGGGAAGAGGGAGGAGGGAGGAGGGAGGAGGGAGGAGGGAGGAGAGAGGGAGAGAGAGAGAAAGAGAGAAAGAGTGAGAAAGTGAGAGAGGGAAAAAGAGGGAGAGAGAGAGAGAAAGACACCAAACGCTGACAGATACACACAGCAGGGCACAAAGCTACTCTGAGGAGCACTGGAGGCGAAGGCAGAAGTGGGAGAGGGAGAAAGGGAGAGGGGGAGTGTTGCAAAGTGGGAGAAGGGGAGGGAAGGTAAGGGCATTCTGGGCGAAAGATGTTTGAAGGGATCCAAAGGTTCAGTAACAGAGGAGGAGGAAGAGAGGAGGTCTTGGAGGCGGTTAACAGGTTATTAAAGGCGGGGACAGAATTATTTTAGGAAGTAGTTTTAGTTATTTTAGGGAGGACTAACCAACCATATATAGTATGCATAAAAATCTAAGAATGCGGGAGACTGTAGATAAAAAACATGACAGAGGGAGAGGGAAAGAGACCAGAAAGCCTCAGATTCAAGCAAGAAAATACTGCAAGGCAAACACTTTGTGTGAATACTTTGGGAGTTTTTCAGGCTTATTCCATTCCTTTATCCTTTTTCTTTTTCTTTTCCTTTTTTCGTTTTCCACTCTCTTTCATGATGCAAACATCCTTATTTCCACGATAAATTCTGTGGATGCTGGGGAGGGGGAGGGAGGGGAGGGATGGAGAGAGAGAAAGAGAGTGAGGGGCGTCCAGGCTTACCGAGTCCCTCCCCTTCGCATCTCCACATCTTTCGCCGTCGCCGAAATTTTCCGGCTGCCCGAAAACAAAGTTTTTTGTTCCTGAGACTGCGTCTCCGCAATGGTTACCAGTTTCATGCAAAGACGGGGAAGTAATTCGTCCGCTAGTGCCGACGCATTGCCCAATAATGCCAGCTGTTGACTTTCATCATATGCCGTTTTCACTTCGTTTTCGTCCAATTCTTCTTCATTGTCCGCAGCCGATGGCAAAGCTTTTTTCAAAAGATCCACATATTTTTCAAAAAGCATCGCTATTTTTTTCATAGTGGGACCCAGAAGTTGGAGGCCCACAACGGGCGTCATGTCCTCTACCAAGTCCTGTTTGACACATGAAACAGTGTGGATTTCAAATCATTCCCTGCGAATGTCTATTTTGTTGTTAGTGTTGTTTTGTATTGTGTTTCTTCCGCTATTCTTTTCGGTGCTTTCGAAGGGTTCGTAAGGTTTTTCTAGAAGAAGCTAACAAAAAACCAAACTACAATTGAAAAGACAATGCTAACTTGAAAGTTTTGAAAAAGAAAGGAAAATCAAAACATTTGTTAACTTATAGGTAAAAGACTGGAAAGAAAAAAATTGTGAATCACAAAAGCGTTGCAACTCTTGAAACTGAAGTGCCAAACGAACCAGAAACATGAAAAACCCTCTTTTCCTTTCCCGTTGTATTCACACACTCTACCACCCCTACGGCTCCTACTCTCTCTTTTCCTTTCTCGTTGTATTCACACTCTCTACCACCACTACGGCTCCTACTCTCTCTTTTCCTTTCCCATTGTATTCACACTCTCTACCACCCCTACGGCTCCTACTCTTATATTCACACTCTACCACCACTACGGCTCCTGCTCTCTCTTTTTCTTTCCCATTGTATTCACACTCTCTACCACCACTAGAAGCTCCTCCTCTCTTACCTGCAAAGCCGAATACAACCGTTGCCCACTGCTCGAAAGCTTCAAATCACTCCCTCCTCCCACCCCCGAAGGCAATGGATACAAAACCCACTCATCTACCTCTGCTGCCGAAGTCACTGCCTCCTCTATCCGAATTATATTTGCTTCTAAAGCTTCCAAAATCGCCGGTCTCAAAATCCGGGCCAAAACCGGACGTAAACAAAACCCCTTTTCCTCCAAAAGGTTACAATGCCCAACTGCTATTTTTACACATTCTGCCGAACTTCTTAATCCTCCAATCGCAGTGGAGGAACTGAGAGCGAATTTTTTCACTAAATTGGCGAACCATTCCGTAATTTTCTGCGCCCACAAAACCAGTTCCGAAGCAAATTCTGGACTTCCGGTGTAACAAATTGTCACGGAATCTGTAGAAGCTTGAGAAATTGTAGAAAAAACAATTTGCGAAAGGGCGGCGGTGTAAGCTCCTCCAAAGGAAGTTTTCATTGGTCGAAGGTTATCCACTTTTGATTTTAATTGGTTTAAATGGGCGTTTAACAATAACGTATGAGCTCTCTGTCCTTCTCCTAGTCTATAAAGGTATTTCAAGACTTCTCTCAGTTCCTCTCCTCTCACTGTCGTCTGTTTTGCCAAATCTACTAACTGTTCTTCCAACCTCCTCCTCCTTGTAGAAAGACTTTGACCTAATCTTTCAGCTAACTCTTGCAGGCCCTCTCTCTCATCGTCCTCTCTTCCCCCCTCTCCCCTTCCCTCGGCCCCTCCCTCTCCTGTTCCCTCTCCCCGTTCTTCTCTTCCTCCCCTCGCCCGATCCTCTCCCTGGTCCTCTCCCTCCCCTCCCTCCCTTCCTTCTCTCCCCTCTCCTCCTCCCTCTTCCAGCCTCCACGTCTCAACCATTTCCTCTCCCTCTTCTAACAAACTTAAAGCCTCTCCTACTTTCCTTTCCACTATCAACATATCGAGTTTTTCGATTAAAGTTTGAGCCGCCATTTCTTTTGGGTCCAATTGGGGTCCATCTTCGAAAAAGTCGGAAACTGGATAATGTTCCTCTGTCTCGAAAGAAGTTGATTGAGAAGTTTCCGCTAAACTGTGAATTAGTGTGGCATGGAGATTGAGAAGATTTCTCATTTCGTGAAGTTCCCCTTCAAGGTCCAAGATTTCTTTGGAGGTTCTGAAAAGGAAAGAGGAGGAAAGGGAGAGCGAGAAAGAAAGAAGAAAGAGGGAGGGAGGGCCTCATGAGAAAGAGGAGAGGAACTATCATAGGGAGGGAGAGAAGCTGCAAAAGAGAAAGAGGAGAGAAAAAAGAGAGAGGGATACAAGTACAAAAGGAGAGAGAATCGGGAGTGGAAACAAGCGACCAAGAGGAGAAGGAGAGTGAGAAGAAGAAGAAGAGAAGGTAGGAAAGGAGAAGAAAGTGAACAGATCTGAAGTAAGGTTGTATCTAAAAAAAAAACGATTCATCCCTGTAATTCTTGTCATTAGGACGACAACACTGTGTATCCCCATCCGACTTATCCATATTTCTCCTTTTAGTAGCTGCAACATTACTTGCGTGTATCCTACTAATAACTATCTTTGAACCAAAATCCGTGTAGATAATTTTCAAACTTCATGTCTTCTGGACATACAGTAAAGCCAAAACACTGGTTTCGAGCAGACTCTAAGCTTATGTAAAAAAAAAAAGTACACTACTCGTGGTAGAGAGAGGAGAGTGAGAAAAAGCGAATGAGTGTGTGTGTGTGGGTGTTTGTGAGAGAGAGAGAGAGAGGGGAGAGAGAGAGAGAGAGAGAGAGACACCAACATCTGTTTCAACGATCAGAAAAGTCACACCTGATAGACTCAACGAGGACCACACTTCGTTTGTTACAATATAGTTGTTGATGTTGGTTGCCCCACTCAAAATCGCTTTTCTTTGTGCACACTTGTCAGATTTTTTATCGAAAACTAAATGAAGACCCGACAAATGTGTACGAAGAAAAACGAGTCTGAGAGGCGCAAAACCCACTAATAGCAATTCTCGATGTACTATCAATATGCAAACTACAAGGCTCGCCTGACATAATCCTGTACGCCAAAATTTAAGTCACGTTAATGTTCAGAAACTTCGTTTGGAGGGACCACTTTAAGAGTTACACGTAACAGTGTGGAGAAATCAACACATATGGGTGGACAATGCTACACCTTGCGAGATCAGACTAGTTACCCATCGAAAATTAAAGCGGACCACAGTAATGGAGGTGAAAATTCCGTGAAACGGAAACACAACATGAGAAGAGTTTCAAATTGAAAGTTCACACCTAATAGAAACATTTCCTGGTGTCATCTAGACTCAGAAGAACACTTCTACAGAATTTAGAGCGGAAACTAACAGACATGAACAGAAAGTGCCAAGCGTCAAAAATCAAACCTATCAATCATACTCCTTGCAATTGTCTAAATCTCACATTAATATTGGTGTGAACTATACAGCGGAAACTTACAAATGTCACGGGGAGAGTCACACCTTATGAAGGCAGAGTAGTTGGCCACCACAGTGGTTCTCATGTCCTCCAAAGAAACTCTTGAATGGTCTTTCAGTTGCCCACAAAGTCTAATCATAGCCTGCATACAGAAAAAGGAAAAAGAAAAAAAAAGGTCTATGCATTTGTCCATAAAAACACCCAGACAACGATTGAGAAACAACTGCACTTTGGGCTTTGTTTGCATTTCTATTTATGTAGTACTTCTGGTTTCTGCCAATTGCCCTATTTGGAGACATCTTTCAATATCGATATGCACATCTGCTGTAATAGTGTGTCTGCAAGTTTTCAAAGCCATCCTTCCTTCCTTTAAACTCTTTTCAAACAAATCGCTCTGAAATAAATGAAGAATGCATATGCCAATCATCATTACACATTCAGTAAAATATCTTCTGATACCATAGGAGAGAATATGTTGTCTTTTTTGCACTGTACATTTAAATAGTTCGCTTCCGGACAAATATGCATTTGAGCTGTCATTTCAAACATTTTGACCCATCACAAACAGCGTCCAACATAAAATATTTTCAAGATTATTACATCTACAGGAAACCATCTAAATTGTCAACTGACGATCAAGAATCTTGGTACTTGACTCTCAAAAGACTTTGTTGCTTGACAAAGCGAACTTTATCATGTACTCCCTTGACTAACGATGTCAGTAGATTGGCACAGAAACATGGATACACCAATTCTCATACACATAAAATATTTAAAAAAATAAAAAACACAAAAATAAACTACTCACAGAAAAAATCGAAGCAACTGGCTGAATTGCAACACCAGCTAGCTAAACTGGCTGCCCTTTTTCTGATACTTTTTCAGCACCGATACTCTCTACAAGATTTCCAAACGAAATCCATCTACAGTTTTTTCTTTTGATGGAAAATAAGGAGTTCTCTATTTCCTAGTGCTGTATATCGATGAGGTCTTCATGGTATTCAATTTTTGATGTTTTGAGGGATATTCGTATTCCATACACTGAGGCGATACATTGAATTGCTAATAATCATGAAATATTGTTATCAATATCGATATTGCGATACATTGAATTGCCAATAATCATGAAATATTGTTATCAATATCGATGTTGCGATATTATTGGTATCTGTACTTCATATTCCTGCACCATTCAGGTTGAAGCCGGCAAAGTCGGAAATTTCTCAGTACAATACAGTACACTGTACTGTACTGATTGTATTGCTGTATGAAAAAAATTGTCTACCAAATATCTCACTTTGTAACGCCATTATTATTTCTCAGATTGTTGTGCACAGAAATTCCAGCAAATCATGTCTTTGGTCAAATATTGGCAAAATCTATTTTGTGTTTGGTGTATGTTTGCCTCCTAAGTACTGTTAATCGGTCAGTTATTGCTAGTTATCGCAATATAGACATTTATCAGCAAACTTGATAAATATCGAAGCCTCTATATTTTGTTACTACGACATATCGATCATGAATTCACTTGATATACAACACTGCTCTTTCCTACAATACAGAAGATAGAATAAACCTCAGTGAGCTACATCACATTCATCGAACCGGCAGGATCTGAAGATGAACCTATTTCTTTGAGGCTCAACCATCTACTGCCATTAATGTCATCCACACTATTTCCAAACCAAGCCTTTATATCTATATCGGTTTTCACTGAAAACTAGGAGTATTTTTTCTCTGTAAAACATAAAAGTGTAAACCTCAATGAGAACTAATACAATATCAAAAATGGCAAGATCGACAGTAGCCATGGTGGGCTGTGGTGGACAGCTCCAAATGATAGTTGATTTTAAAACAATGTATCACAATTGGAGTGGTACATACGATTTTCCAAACCGGTAAATGAAGCCAGAAATTGATGCTCACCAATTCACCCTGATGACAAGTGTGGACCAAATACAATGTGCGCTGCTGATGGTGAAACACGCATGTGCATGCACAAGTTTTACTGCTAAGTATGATATGTACATATGGGGATAGATGGTATACAGCATGAGTCTAGACGAATTTTAGAAATAAAAAAAAAGCGTTGTGGAGATTTTAGCTTAAGTAAAGACATGTTCCGAGAATGGCTGGTACAAAAGAAAAACACAAATAGAAGCAGCAAACCTGATGATAACAACAAAAACAATGATAGTGAATCGTAGTAAAAATCAGCAATATTAATAAAAACAAATAAATTATAAATAAAATGCTAACATATTATTCATAAGATCGTGAAGCTTAATTTACATTACTCCCATGCCGACCGGAACTATGTGGTTAAATAACCAGAATAAAATGAGGCCATTTTTGTCTCTATTACACCGCTCATAAAAACTAATGTACTATCGATGCTCCAAACCTATCGTCGTTAAAATGTAAGACACAAAGCTTTCTGCATAAATCTACTTTGTATTTGTGGTCAATATCAATTTATGTGTAGACTCCCAAAAAAAACACCTTTTACTGGTAAAACTTAGAATATGAGCTACTAACACTGGCATGGTCCGAACACAGCGAAAGATGTTGTTTTTCAAAAACCACACAAACTAATGTGTGAACAGAAGGAAAGAGCCCAATGTAAGTCGGTACTTAGATGTCCTCCATGTCCCACCAAAATTAGCGTAAACCACAATGATTCGCTAAAACTGAAAAGAGCATGCGGTCTACAAGCCTCCACTGAGGCCGTCGTACTACATTTAAGCAAAAGTGGTATCCAAACTTAGTGTCTGCCCACACTAATTACGGGCACGGTGTAGTCATAGAATGGACAGTTGTTGCGGTAGGCCAGCCAACATTGACTTCCAGCTGACAAACTTGAAAAAAGACAGTAGACAATTAAAGGAATTTTCATAATAACTCAACTATATTCTTCCTCCCCCTTACCTTCTCACTCATGGATCCGCATCTGCTCTCCAGGAAAACATCCGCCTGAAAGTCCTCCGGTTCCATTGTCTCCATCTCCTCCATGAGGCTCTGCTCTCTATAATTTTCTCCCGACGAGCCGTAGTCATCTTCTCCAGAAGAAGATACAGGAGTCCGTACAGCTCTCACTATTGACAAGCTTTTGCCAAACCTGGCGCTCAGCCCTGCCATTGGTCCGGGTAAAGCGTTTTGCGCTAATTATTAGGGTTTGAGGTGCTTAGAGATAGAGTCACGGTTGTTGTTTCAGGTTAGACTACTGTAGTATTAAGGTGAAAATTAGGGTTAGGGTTAGGTTTTAAATTAGGGTGACGGTTAAGGTCAAGTCGGATTGAGTTGGAATTGTGTGGAAACCGTTAAAATAGGTAGCCGTTAAAAGCAAGAGACGTTTGATCATCAAACCCTACCGTATCCTCCGCTTTTCAAGAAGCTCTGGATGTACGATTCAACCGTTCTTACCGAGTTAAGGCAGTATTATATGCTTCAACTCAATTTCTTTCAGGCAATTATTAAGGTGGCGTACGATATTCAGAATGTAAACTGAGTGGACCCGTTTAAGGTTTAACATACGGTTGGACCATCAATATATTGTGCGTACTGCGTAGAACTGTTCAATCCGCACGAAATTTGACGTTGGCTGGCTCAGCTACACCGCGCATCGTTATTAGTGTAAACGACACTAATTTGGGTTCTTAAAATTTTGATTTTTTTCCTCAAATAGGATACATGATTTTAATTTTTCCTTGACGTTAGTTAAGGTACCGTACAAAATAGCGTAAAGGACGAATTACAATAATATCTAAAGAGTGTGGTGTACGGTCGATGTCAGACCGTACATAAATGTACCTTTTCAAGTGAAAATTTTACAAAAAATGAGTTAAATCAGACGCGCACGCATAGGGTCGTGCGCTAAAAAAACGGGATTGTTCTGACACGTAAATTAGTCTTACATGTACGGATAATTAAATTTCACGACGGCGTACGATTTTTAATATTTTGTATGGATACATATATTAGTGTGTATAATCGTACAATGACTATTCCATTTTTGCTGTTCCCAAATTAGCATAAACGCCGAAATTAGAATACACCTTTTAAAAAAAAAAAAAAAAAATCTTAATTAGCGTCAATGACGGTATATTTACTTCCACACTATTTAAAGTTTGACACTGGTAACGATGCGCGGTGTAGCATTCTTTCGTACCGTACTTTTTGGCACGAGCGATGTTTTGCCTGTTCATTGACTTCAGTCAACTTCATTCCTTGCTCCAACATATAAAATCAAAGATTATTGCTGTAGGAATGTAGCTTATGAAACTTGCATTGTTTTTGATACTTTTGCATGCAAATCACCATGGAAAAGTACATTATTTTTCCAGTTTTCGTATTAGCTATTGCAATAGTATGGAGGTTTGATTTGCTCATCTCATCTCACGACTTGTGGAAACTATTCTTTCAAGTCACTTTTTGTATTGTGGTAGCTGTGTTTGCTTTGGATTATTTTTTTCAGCTTGTTAAAAAGGCTGTGCGTTTTGTGAATCAGCCAGCTTACAATGAATGTATTCCAGGTGTGTTGACCTAAAACGCTTAATAAATTCCTTAATAAGTTCCTTAAGAAATTGTTGAGATTTGTGAAGTATCTTTTGAAAGTCGATTTTAAAGAGTAAAATGGTTCAACTTTTAGGTATTTATGATAATGAATTTACCACCAACAAATTGTTAATTCAACGCTTATTATGAGGATTCATAGAGGTTTGATTTGTGTAAAATGTTTGTTTTTGTCTTGTTTGGCTATTTTCACGGTGAGATTTATTCAAAGTATTGTATTGATTTTAAGGTTAATTGTAAAAAATAGCTTAAATGCGTGTAAGTGCGTTTTTTTTTTCTCCTGTTTTGTTTTTGGTTATTTTTTTCTAAGACATTCAAGTTGTTCGAAGAAATGAACCTCAAATTAGCCTTCACAAATGCTAATTTCTATGCCAATTTTATTATTTTCTTCGTATTCCTTCAACTTGTCCTCTTACTTTCTGCTTTTGTTCATGTGCTGTTTTTTTGTTTCATCATTGTTGTTTTGTTTTTTTTTATTTGGTTTGGATTTGCAGCGGAGTCCGTAGAATCAACAATTGCTGCCGGAAATCCAAATTCAAATAAAAGTAGGGTTAACGAAGCCGTTGACAAAAGACAGGCGACCAGCAGAAGCGGTGAAAATGTTTTCTCCAAAAAAATATCTGAAGTTGAAAACAATGGAAACAAAATAAATGGGGAGGATATTCCGGGGGTTCAGTCCAATCTGACAGAATCAAAAACGGAACTCAAAACTCAACCCAACAGAACTGAGGAGCCTCAAAAAAACCAAGCTTCAAATATTACAGGTGTGACTCGTCCTCTCACCGCATTTAGTGTGGAACAAACCAATAGTATGGATGGAGATTGGGTTAGTCTCATCCATAGTTCAAATGTGCGGAAACAATTGGAAACTCTATATGTGGTTACCCCATACTATACACGTATTATATGTGGTCACCTTAGACTATACATGTACTATACGGTATAAAATGCGTATAATATGATGTATCCACGTATAGGTTTTTTCACACATTTGAACTATGGTCTCATCCACTCAATTTCCTGTGGGTCATTTGTAGTCCATATATGTTTCGTTTAGTAATTACTCTTTTTGTTCATACAAGATTAATTACGACAAATCTGTTGTTTATGGCAGATTTGCACAGTCTAGTTCCTGGACCTGTTGTTTATCGAAGTTTTTTTTTTTTTAGTGGGATTAAACTCCAGGCTTTTTGTTGATTTTTCTTCCCTTTTTTTTTGGCATTTTTTGGGCTTTTGAATCTCATCCTCATTTCTTTTTCCTTATCGATCTGTGGCCGGAATACTCTGTTTTGGCCTCTCTCATTCACTTGAATATGGACACATAGATAAGAAATAGCGAAGAAGTTTGTCATTTTTCCTTGTTTTCTCTCGCTTCATTATTTACCCTGGCTTCGTTTTTTTTTCCTTGACGTTTGACTTGACTTGACTTTTTACTTTGACTTGTCTTCACTTGACTCGCTTGTTTTCACTTGACTCGGCTCGACTCAACCCGGCTCGACTTGACTTGACTTGACTTCATCTTAACTTTGTTTTTTTTGAGGTCTTCTCACTTAGGTGAGGAGCTTATTGGTAGAATACAACGAGCTCGAGATTCGCAACAACAGAAGCTCGAGCTCGAGGCGTTGGAAGAGGCCAAGAAGGAAACTGAGAGACGGAGGGAGAAAGAGAGGGCGGTTGCTGAAAGGAAAAAGAAACTTGAAGCTGACAGCAGATTGCGTGAGTCTAAAGAACTATCTTTTCCTCTCTCCCCTTTCCTACTCTTTCTGCTCTTCTCCTCTTTCTCCTCCTTTTCTCCTCTTGTTTTAAACACTTTTTTTGGAAAGAACCTGTATCAAAATGGAAACTGCTCATAAGATTGTGCTTTCGATTGAAAACAACTTTGATTAGAAAAGTTGTTTTTTTGTTTAATTTTGTGTAATACTTTCGAATATAAAAACTTGTGTTTTCGTTTAATTTCCGTGTTAGCTTGTGTTTTTTTTGTTTAATTTCTGTGTAGTTTATGTTTTTGTTTAATTTATGTTTAGTTTGATAAAAAGAACATGCGTTTGCGTTTATTTTCTGTGTAGTTCGTTAAAAAGACTCATGCTTCTGTTTCATTCCTGTTTAGTTCGGTTAAAAAAACTTATGTTTTTGTTTAAATTCGACCTATGTGTTTGCAGTTCAACTCGGGTCGGATTCTTCTGCGATGAGTTTGCAGCAAGCGAGAGCGGAACAGCAAATCAAATTGGCAGCCGAGGCTAAAGCTCGCGCTGAAAAGGTGGAAATTTCAACTTTTAACTTTTAGTTTTATAAGTTTTATAAGCTTTAAATTTTTTTATAAGTTGTTAAAGTTTTACAGAACACAGTGTTTTTTTTTGTTTGGCAGCCGAGGCTACAGTTCTCGATAGAAAGGTGGAATCTTTTCCTTTAACTTTCCATTTTTAGTTTGTAATCACAAAATCCTTTTTTAGGGGCTGGAAAGGTGAAAATTTGAACTTCTAACTTTTAATTTCGAATTTCTAAGTTTTAATGAACAAGACATTTTTTTGTGAGCTGAAATGTGATTTTTTTAACTTTTAACTTTAAAACACATTTTTTCTTTTTGCTCACAATGTTCTGAAGATTTTTAACTTTTGTCTTTTACAAAACAAGTTACTTTTGCTGACAGTTTTAGATATCTTTTTAACTCTTAACTAAAAAGACAAAAAGAAAAAGACAAAAAGAAAAGGTGTGACTCTTGACTAAAAAGTGTCTTTTCACTCACGTTACCGCACAGGAGGAAAAACTTTCGAATTTTAGGAGTAATCCTCATAATAACGTGGTTTTTTTTGTATGGGAAAAACAATTCTTTAACTCACTGTACTGACACGTATGCGAGTAAAACCCAAATTGTAATGAACAAACCCTAAAAAGCCTAAAAAAGCCTAATTCAAGTTTTAATGAATTTGCTCGATCATAATCAAGTATGATTAGACAATTTAAGGCTGAGAGAAAATTGAGTGAGAGAATTGAGAGAGAGAGATATGAGGAGAGAAATCTGGGGAAGGAAAATTGACGGAGAATTGAGGAGAGAGATACTTGGATCAAGAGAATTGAGGAGAGAGGGAGTGTTGAGGAGAGAGAGCCCCAAACCGGTTTTTGTTGACGTACGTGAAACGTGCGCTCGATATCCGGAATTGTGGTAAAAATCCACACTAAAAACCTATATAAAATTGGACCCACCAGCGTAACATCTGAGCTGGTGGCACAGTGGTAGTGCGTTCGCAGCTTAAGTGAAAGGTCCCAGGTTCAAATCCTGGCCGGCTCATCAATCCCTTTATTGGGATCGTCCATTCTATCCCCCGATTCTAGGAATCTAATCAAAAAATAAAATAAAATTACCCTCCGATGACTTCCGTTTTACCGAAACCATCTGCTGATTCGATGACGACATAAGGATCGCTTCTCCCCTGTAACTCAATCCCATTTCATCACAAAAAATCAAATACCGGAAATTGTGTGATAGAAACCCCATTTCATGTCATGACTTAATTGCCAAAACTTCTCTGGTTCCAGCCACACTTCATGCAATAAAACTACCAAAAATTGTGCTTTTCATGTCATAAATCAATAACCAAAAGTAGTGCGGATATAACTGAAATTCCATATGATGACTCCATAACTAAAGCTAAAAATGTGTATCAGATTATAATCCTATTTCATTAATTAATCAAGGATAATAATTTGGATGTAATTGCGCCTACATAGGTATAACAGTCTATCGGCTACCAAAGTTATTCTGTTTATAAACCCATTTCATGTAATGAATCAACCACCAGAATTTTGTGTTCATAGTCCTATTCCAAACAAAAATTCAATAATTAAAGTTAGTATGTACGTAATTGCAGCTTCTATGATAGCTCAATTCTAACTCTATATACGTACATCATGTATTGAGATTAGTGTGGCTACAATCCCATGATGTAATGAATCAACTAGCAAAGTTAGTGTGGATATAGTTGCAGCTTCATCTCAAAGCCTCAGAAGCTATGACTGTTTATACGTACATCAACTTCAAAAATTTAGTGTAATTATGATCCCATTTTATGCAGCGAATCAGTTACCTAATTTGTGTGTTTACCCTTTTTCCCAAATTACATCTTCATACCGTAGCACAAAAGATACAACATTATATAAGTATTTTAATTACCAAATTTATTGTGGTTAAATTCCACATTTATCCAACAAATCAGTTACCAACAATAGCCATCAACTTCATATCATAGTTCATATCAACAATCGTACATTAAGTATATCAACTACCAAAACTGGTGTCCTTATGATCCCATTTCATGTTATGCCTCACTTGCCGAAAATGTTTAACAATTCTATTTTAGGCAATGAATCAGTGTGGATAAAGTTTCATATTCATGTCGTAGATCATTAGGTGAACCGTGTATTTGTTTATCAAGTACTGAAATTTGTGTCTTTATTTCACCATTTCATGTAATGAGTCAATTTCCCAAAATCGTCTTAATTGCAACCACATTGTATTTCAATCGCTATAACAATTTAACCTTTTTTCATGTAATGGATCAATTACCGAAGCAGTTCGTTGACAGTTCTACTTCATGCAATGAACTAAGTACCAGAAACAGTGATATAAGTGCAACTTCATGACAATAATGGTAATGTAAGTACATGAATTACCAAATTTACTATGGCTACCATTCCACTTTATGTAAAAATCCAATTACCGAGTGTAATTGCAACTTTATTTCAAACAATGAATCGATTGCCGGAACCAGTATGGATACAGTCCCAGTCAACATATTAGATTAAACCAATAATCCGTAGGCTGATCACAAAAGTTAGTGTGGTTACAATCAAAGATTTTCGGAATCTGTTTTTCAAAAAGTACAGAAATAATGTTCAGAGTTCAAAAAACGTCCATAACTTACTCTAGTGTACATGTCAATGCACAATGCACAATGCACAAAAAATAAATGCACAATTTAGCACGAAAATTAAGTACAAAAAATCGGGTAAGGAATTAAATGCGGAATATTGTAGGAGAAACTGTAAAAGTTATCTTAGAGTTTATTGTGATATTTAAGGTGAACGTCATCAGAAATTAAGTGCGGAATTGATTTAAAGTACTTACCCAGAAATCGACATCCGGAAGGTTGGTTCCCTCGACAACTTTGACCGTCAATTGTCCCGCGTACCATTCGTTAAGAAATTCTCTGCAAAAATAATACTTATTTAGACACTGCACGTGTATACACATACATATAAGCATAATATGTAAAATTCTTTTTTGTTTTTTATCCTATATATTTATACGATGAAAAGAACGAAAAGAACAAAAAGAACAAAAAATTAAACCAGAAAACGTACTATCCAGTTTGTCCTATGCAATAAAAAAATTCTCGCAAAGAAATAAAAACAAACAAATAGACCAAAAAAAGTATTTATTGAAACTCTGAAAAAAAATGACTTTCAAAAAATAAAACAAAAATGAGACGCATGATAAAATTATGGAACACAAAAAATGTACAAATTGGACCTTAAAGAAAAAAAATTATTACTTTGAAATGTAAAGAGTTTCACACCCTGTGATGTCCCATTGCGTGTATCCCAAAAAGCTCTGCAAAAAAGAAAAAAAAAACAGACATAAAAAATGGATGTATATATTTAATTTATCAAATTATTTCAGGCAATTCTAGCACAATTTGAACACAAAATGTCGGAAAGAAAACCAATGGAAGTCTGAGTGAGAAAAATTCATGCAATTTTCTTTATGTAAATTGTTGAAAGAGAATTTAATTATAGATTTTTCGCAGATTATAGAAAATAATGTTCAATGTCCAATGATTGAGCTGAATATTTTAATTTCCCTTAATTACATGTTTGATAATTGATTCAAGTGGCGGGTTTATCTCCTATTGCTCCACACCAGTCATAAATGAACATATCAAACCATTGTTAAGGTACAATTCAAAATTCTTTGATGATAAAATTTGTGCCAAGAACTCATCCTCTGTAATAATGTTTAATACAAAAAATGGGAGGACAGAACCAAGAAAGAAAATCTAGGATTCACATTAAAAATATTCAGAAATAGAAAACAGAAACAAGGACAGTAAATATCAGCCGATGTAAAACGGCAGTCTGCTTATAAAAATGTATATGTCCGACATGTTTAATGTTCGACATGTATAATTTCCAATATGTTTATTGTCCGACGTGTGTGAATTCGGACAACTTTAATGTCCGATATGTTCATTGTTCAAACTGTTTTAATTTCCGATTTTCGAGCTGATAACAATCCACTCCGTTTTGTACGGACACCCAACTTATAATTTATTCTAGGTTATCTAGTTTCAAAAATCATTCATGAAGTCGATGTCATATTCTTGTTGGATGTGAACCACAACATCAAAAATCCACCATTGAGGTTAAAGACAATGATATTTTAATCCTCTCAAAATTTCCATTTTCCAGGCCATCCACACTAATTCCCATGTTAACAGATCTAAAAAAGTGTCCTTACATCCGGTGTGTTATACGCATCGAATGCGAATCTCGCCATCTCAACCGCCACGTGGAGATCAAAAGCAGGAGGTGTCGCAAAATTTGTCTGTTCTGCCAAGTTTGTCTTTTGCTCTAAGTTTGTCTTTTTTGCGTCTCTCCCATCTGTAGTTTCTTGGTCGCTGCGGGACCTTTTGAGGGACGCGCCACCATTTCCGAGATCCATGAATTCAGTCATTTCCGTACAGTCAGTTGAGCTGGGAATAGTAAAGAAGCGAGGACACTAAGTCGTGAAAAAAACTTATTTGAAAATACCTTCCTAGAGTATTCGTGAGAGAGATAATTGGAGGGGAGTTTTAGGAGAGGAGGATGGAAAACTTTAAAAAGATAGCTAATAGATTTTACAAATTACTTTATTATATCTTCCTTTTATTAAGACAAAAACCTTATTCCGAAAAAAAATAAAAGTTGGCGTGTAAAAACGATTACGTAAGAAGTAGGGCGCGTGAGGTTATCTTGCAGACTCCTTTCTAACACACTTACAAATTTTATAATAACAGTTTTTGAATAACTATTTTTTGTATTTCAACTGCTCAATCCTTATGGGTCTTACGTTAATTGGTTTTTTGCACCTTCTGATCTGTTTTTCTACTTGTTTTAGCGGTATTTAAATTCACCCTATACCGTGTATTTCCATTTGAGTCTACAGCCGCGTTTCTCACTTACACGAGAAACACGGTACAGGGGTAGCCGCGTTTCCCATATCTTGGCCAATCTTGACTTTTGGTCAACTGGGTTTTGAGTCAATAACAGTATATAGTTTTAGTCACCGTTTATTTCAACATTAATTAATGTTTGGTCAAACTTGTTTGGAATCTTCTCACGAATGTGCACCGTCATCCGTACAATCCTCACTAAAAGCGTTCGGATACCGTACGCGAAACATGAAAAGTACGACTACGAAGTTTCTACAATCACACATCGCGGCATTTTTGAAATTCGTCATTGATTCGCATAAAACTATTAAACGGTTCAAAACAAGCCACGTCACTTAACACTGAACCTGAATTATTAACGCGTTTATAAACCCCAGGTAAAAACAATACGCGGTTTTGTCGCCGGGAGTCTCCCGCGCGAAGTCGACCGGAACCATCGCGTCCGTACGATGAAGTAAAGTAGTCCCGAAAAATCCGGCGGCTTTGTAAAATAATATTTTATGCCGACTTGGAAATTGACTCGTGGACGGCCGAAGAACAAAGGAGTCGGTAGTAGAAATTCGGCGTTTCGTATTGTTTCGTGTTCACACTAGAGTCTCAAAGAATTGCCGGTCATATCTTTTTCGCAATTGTTTACATTTTTCGTTGCCGAATCATGTATAGTCCTGCCTAAACGCGTCACTCCAACATTCCGTACATAGTGCGTGTTTGAACCATAGTTCAAAAGTAGGTGTTTTTATGGTAGGCCTTTGGTAGGCGCACAAAACTTGGCACTAAACTCGCGTAGAGTAGGCATATTGTATGGGTGTGAGTTGCGGACACTCTTGTACGATCGTACGGATATGACGTATGATCATAGTACAGCGCACGCCACCTGACGAAATTTTTTAGCGAACTGACGCGGCGTAGGATGACATTCCGCCGGAAAATAAACCCGGAAAAAAAAAAATAACGCGGACGAGCAACCTGGTTGGTCAATTTGAGGCTTTATTTAGTGTTGCCTTCAAAATTGCAGACGCTAATATGACAAATTGTCCTATCGTAAGTTGTGTTATGGGCTTTTCATGTGATCTTCTTAAGATCGCTACTTTGATCAGCGACAGTCCGATCGTCTAAATCTGACGGCTGAAATAAAAACACCTCAAAATTCACAGAAAAAATATTTTTTGTCCGATTTTTTTTCAAAATTTAGACATGCCGTTTAATTCTCTATCGATCAATGTGCAACTCAACCCTCTAAACCTTTTTTTTCATTTTTCGACCAATACAATATGGGTCTTAAGGGCATATTGTATGTTTTGCATACAATAGGCATACTGTATGGGCCTACTTTCACCTACTTTTGAACTATGGTACAAACGACCTTCTAACTTTTTCCGGCACAAAACTGGATTAAGGAGGACCACATTTTCCATGTTTAAATTTTTGTAATTTCTGGTGCTCTGAATGCTCCGTACATATGCGCCCGCTCACAACTCCAACAGAGATACGACGAGCTCTCAATTTCGTCATTCGGTGGTCCGATTGTCGTAATTAATACGATTTCCGTGGAAACGCACGATATTGTTGAGAAATAAAATAACTGTCACATCACACGTCTCAGTTTTCGTTTGCACACGCATACAAACTTGGATTTTGTTGTCATCGACAATTTTTTTCATAAGTCTTGAACCAATGCACAACCATCTATACGCGTGTATAATCTGTACGTCACAGCTGTATCGGAGCCGTACTTTTTTTTATCGCCTTGATTTCAACTTATGGATTTCGCTAACCTGGACAACTCATAAAATGCAATATTGAGATAATTGGCCAGTTTGAGATAAGCTAACAAGGAAAGGCCCTTAGGTGAAAGGTATACGGTCGGAAAAAAATTGTCTTATGTGATGCGGTACACCACACTAAATAATACATATCATATCGAGTTTTACGATTCGGACTACGGTATGGCTTTCTTTGCCAACAGCGAACTGGTCATTGATTTTCACGGAAGCACACGGTTATAATTTTGAAAATCATGAATGATTTTGTCAGGTAAACCCCAGCGCCAGAATACGAATCAGAATCCTTATGAAGATCCTGACTTTTGTCCCAGAACATTTGTGGCTGACAAGTGTTTATTAACTTTTTGAACAGGACTGACGTTGAAGAACCACGCTTGTCACGCGTCTCTGTACAGCCCACGTACCCTCCACCGACAATTCGTACGTACTATTTCAGGTACACATAAATACAATCGAGCCAGTTTACATGCTTGTTTTTGTCGCAGTCGCAGAATCCAGTTTTCGCGTCGGTAACACTATACAAATGGAATCAAACGAAATTGTGAACAGTAATGATTCGAGCTGTCACGTCATTTCTGAACCAGGAGCGTGACCAAAATTCAAATTCCTAATTCTGATTTGATGGATCCGGCTGTGACGTCGACGTGGCTCTTCCCCAGCTACAAACTCAATTGTGACAATAGTCAATGCTTTATCCATAATTTCCGTATCAGAAAACAAATATATTTTCACACGTGTTGTCCTTGTACAAGTAGCCAGATCCCCGCCTCCTTACTGGCCGATTTTCACCCAACCACACGCCGTAGCATTCGCAAACCTATTAGCTAACAGTGCTCCAACTTTCGCACGTGCGGTCACGCTCGCACAAAAATATCGCTTCGAACCCCCCAGAAGTTTGAAATGAATAGCGTATCGCTGTACATAAGTACGGAGTCCGCATAATCCAAAACTTCTCTACAACTCCCATGAGAAACCTCTCGCAATCAATCACCGCTACCGTACAGTCTTATCTCGCCGTTATTGGCATCAACGATATCTCCGTACGGATAAATGCCGCCCAGTACGGTCTACACGTATGCCACGTACTCCCTAAAAGACCAATAACGCTGCAAAAATTTGCTGAATCACTGCCAGATCATCATTTTCTGGATAAATCCGCCGGCTTAAAAACTTGCCAAACCCTTGTGGCCTGAAATTCATCCGGACCATGTTCCTCACACGTGTCTTCTCGCCGTACCAGCGTCCCGATCCCGAGTCCAAACGACTTCATCGCGACGCTCCGATTCATACACGTGTCATCTGAAGCCAATAGCCGTCGCGCTTTCCAACTTTCCGTGAAAAACGTAAATTTGTGGTCCCTGGCGGCCCCCGGTTCCCAGTTCTGGAAAAACGTACGTTTCCTCCCAAGCGCCACGTCAGCACTTTTGTGGTCCCAAATGACACTTCTGTGGTCCCCCCTCATCCCTTGAAAACCACTCTCTCTCTAAACTATGGCGCTTTTTGGCAGTTTCTGCTATTTTTACAGATTCTTCTCTAATTTTGTAGCTTTTTCTCCTCCTGGTGCCCTCTCTCTTTTCATTTGTGACTCCTTTGCACTATTTTCTTCCCTCTGAGAAGCCTTTGTACGGCTTTTTTCCGTCCATTTAGGACAGGGTTCTTTTTACAGTTTGTTGATCTATTCTAAACCATCTTTGTCTCTTCTCTCTCTCTTATCCATAAGTTATTGCCGGGAACCTTTGAGTTTCTAGTAACCGAAACCTGCTTCGTTTGTATTTTTCCTTGTTTAATACCATCCTTTCTACAAGATTTATTTTTTATTTTAAAGAAAACAAAAGCAAGTCAGGAAATCCTTTTTTTTTTTACATAAATCACTAAAAGAAAAAAAAAAGCACGGAAAACAGGAAAAAATCGGACGAAAGGAAAAAAATCAGAAGAAGGAAAATCCATGGGTTCTGTTCCTACTCTTATCCCTCCCTCCCTCTCCCTCTCCAGTGCTTCCGTACGGAGGGCTTCTTCCTCAGAAGCTTCCTGCAGTCCCAGGGACCTTCCTAGTACTAAAAAAACCCATTTACCCCATATACCCCATATACCCAATAAAACCCTAAAACCCCAAAAACCCCAAAACCCCTTTTCTCCCTTCTCTTCCCTCCCTGTCAAACATGACCTCTCTTTCACCGGAAACTCTAGGGTTCAGAGAAGTCAACGGAAGTCAACGGAGGTCAACGCCTCTGCCATGAATTTCCTCCCTTCCGCAGTTTCCGACGAATGGTGGAGAAAACCTCCCTCTCCCTCCTCCCATGGGGGCCTCTTCGGCCCCCCGGGAAGCCCTCTAGACTGGAGAACTCCCGACTTTAAGCTTACCTCCACCCCCTCCGACTCCTCCTCTCCCTCCTCTCCCTCCTCTCCCTCCCTCAGAAACCCTTACCCTCACCCCCCCCCTGAAACAGACCCCTCCGGGAGTCCCTCCCTCGCCACCCTCGCCACCTCTCCCTCCCACTCCCTCCACCCCCATGCCACCTGTCACTCCACCTGTCCCTCCACCTGTCCCTCCACCTGTCCCTCCACCTGTCACTCCACCTGTCAGCCCGCGCCCGCCCGAGGCGACGGCGACGCGCACGAAGCCGCTGACGTGGCATCCGTACGATCCGTACGGACTGTACGGACAGAGGCGGACAGGGACGCCGGCGTGCCGGTGTACGTGATGCTCCCCCTGGACAGTGTGAGCCTGGGGGGAAATAGTGTGGGGAGGCCGAGGGCGGTGAGGGCGAGTCTTACCGCGTTGAGGAGTGCGGGGGTGGAGGGAGTGATGATGGACGTGTGGTGGGGGATAGTGGAGAGGGAGGGCCCGAGGGAGTACCGGTGGGAGGCGTACCGGGAGCTCGTGGGGATGGCGCGGGACGCGGGGCTGAAGGTGCAGGCGGTGATGTCGTTCCATCAGTGCGGAGGGAACGTGGGAGACCACTGCTTGTGAGTTTTGGACTACTGCGGCGCACTTTATTTTTTTTAGTTTTATTTATTTTTGAGTACAGTATGGTTTTTTTTTTTGAGTATAGTTTTTATTTCGTGTATGTGTGTACTGTTTAACAGTCCTGTCTTTCTGTCAGTGCGGATGGAATGTGGGAGACCACTGCTTGTGAGTTGCGCACTTTATTTTTATTTTGTAGTACAATATGGTTTATATTTTATGGATACCAGAGACGGTTGCTTGTAAGGTGTACATTGTTCCTTTTGTACAATATACTCTATTCTATTCTTTACAGTATACTTATACTTTGTCTCGTACAATTTGCTTCATCTTCAACGATTGTTTTCTGAAAGAGAAAGAGAAAAACAGAAGGAGATAGAGGCTAATCGATTGTTAAGGCTGTTTTCTATGTGATGCGACAGTATTCCGTTGGCTCCATGGGTGCAAGAGGAGATGGACAAAAATCCTGACATCGCGTTCACCGACAGAGGAGGAGGTAGAAACCGAGAATATGTTTCTTTAGGGTGTGATGAGGAGGAGGTTTTGAAAGGGAGGACACCGATAGAGGTTTACAGAGATTTTATGCAAAGCTTCAAAGAGTGCTTTGAGGAGTTTCTTGGCGACGTTATTACGGTAAGTCCTTTTATTCAAAAGATTTAAGTTTGTATTGGTCAAAAGGGTTTAATTTGTATTATTCAAATCGTTTGAGTTTTGTACTTTGCTAGAGTGCAGTGCCATGCCCTTTGGTTTGAAAATGTACTTTTTGCAGAAATGGGAACAGTTAGGTTAGGTTAGGTTAAGAGTTATAGTAAGACTAGGTCAGGTTATTTTTTTTTTGAGGTGAGGTTATGTTCGCTTAGTAACAGTTGTTTTAAAGAAGTTAGGGTTTCCTCACTTTCTCTCTTTTCTCTCTCTCTTTTCTCTCTCTCACTTCTCTCTTTTTCTCTCTCTCTTTCTCTCTCTCTTCTTAGCATTTTCAGAATGAAAATTGAGATTTGGATATAAGTTGGTGTGATGCAGGAAATCCAAGTTGGTATGGGACCAGCAGGAGAGTTGAGATATCCTTCTTATCCGGAGAGTAATGACAGATGGAGATTTCCTGGTATTGGGGAGTTCCAATGTTATGATAAGGTGAGGCACTATTTTTGTGGTTGTAGAGTGAAATACAGAGTAAAATACATGAATGTAACATAATAATGTATCATGCTATGGTCGATTGTGAACTATGGTCAGTTTCTGTTACATGAAAACTCTTGCTTTGGCTTCTTTCATTGGTTATTACTGATTCCTTCGCTGGTTATTGTTACTTTTATTATTACTGATTCTACTGCGCAGTAGCTGTTCCAACACAGGATTTGTGTTGATTATTGATTATTACAACACTCTCCATCGTTATTAGCGTTAAGGATTTATCAGTCTTAATGCGAAATCAGAATATATAGTGTTAATCCAGTGCAAGGAGACGTAGTCCACTCGCTTAAATAGTGTTGTTAAGACTGGTTTCTGATTTCCTGCCAAAAAAAGTCACGACCAAATGTGTGTAACTAGCTCTTATAACGACAGGCACTGTACTGTTTGTACTGATTCTATTGTTGGTTAATTGTTATTTTTGTTGTTTGCAGTATATGTTACGAAGCTTGCAAAAGGAGGCAGAAAGTATTGGCATGCCTCTTTGGGGCTTTGGAGGACCCCACGATTCTGGTTATTACAAACAATGGCCGGAGGAAACCGGTTTTTTCCGAACCAACGGTTCTTGGAACTCTCCTTATGGAGATTTCTTTTTAGAGGTTAGTTTTAGACGACCATCAAACTTTAGTTTGCGATGTGTTTTTCTATGAAAACTAGTGATGTGTGGTTTTTAAAAGCTGGTCTGTTTTCTTTTGCTCTGAGATTTGAAACTGGCAGTTTTGTGGAACGGAACATAGAACATGGAAATAGACTCCTAGAATAACTGTTTAGTTTTTTAGTTTATTCACTTGTAATCAGCAGTAATACTGATACTCCATAACTGAACATTTGTCCGAATAACCGACTTATCGTTTTCGTTTCTTTGTCATTTCTTATTCTTCTTGCAGTGGTACTCCAACATGTTACTTGAACATGGAGACCGACTCCTTTCGACCGCCTCTTCTATTTTCCACCAATGTGGAGTCCATATATCTGGAAAAGTTGCCGGTATTCATTGGCATTATTTGACTCACTCCCACGCTCCAGAACTCACCGCCGGGTATTATAACACCGTATATAGAGATGGATACCAGCCTCTCGCCCAACTTTTTTCCAAGTATGGAGCGACGCTAAACTTTACTTGCTTTGAAATGAGAGACCAGGAACAGCCCATGTGGGCAGGTTGTAGTCCCGAGGGTCTTTTACAACAGGTGGTGGGAGCCGCAAAAGTTTCCGGAGTCCGGATTTCAGGAGAAAATGCTTTACCGAGATACGATACGAGCGCTCATGCTCAGGTGAGAAAGAGAGCGAGAGAGGGAGATGAAGAGGGAGCGAAAGAGAGCAAGAGAGGGAGAGGGAAAGAGAGAGCTAGAGGGAGAGAGAGAGGGAGAGTGAGAGGGAGAGAGGTCACGGACTGTTTTGTTTAAACTCTTTTTGAAGTTCGATTTTTTCATTCAATTTAGGAAAAAGTAAAGAAGTTAGGTGTATGTCGGGGCTTTTTCTATTTGCACATTATTGAGTAGTCAGGGCGATCTTGAACCTTCCTGATGTAGAATGCGTTTTTTTTTCCGTTCAAGTCAGGAAACTATTCATTAAAATCTTGTTGTTGTTGTTACACTGAAATAATAATGTTGTTGTTCACTTACAACATACAAAGTACTCATAATCTGATGTAAAATTGAATTGAATCAATCTGATGTAATTTTTTTTCTCTTTTTTGCAGATTATTCAACAGTCGAGGCTGAGATTCGAAGGCATGAATGAGGACGAACCAATGGGAGCCTTCACATTCCTACGAATGAACGAGCGTTTATTTCGACCGGAAAACTGGACCAATTTTGTCTTTTTTGTTCGACAAATGAAGGAAGGGAGGACTTTCCAACCGTGGGAGGAAGAACACCACCATTCTCATTTACACATTAGGTCCATCGGTCCGTTGAGTCAGGCAGCCGCAGCGGAGCTGATGGTGAGGTAGAGAGAGAGAGGGAAAGGGAGAGAGGGAGAGAGAGAGAGGAAGGGAGGGAGAGAGGGAGAGAGGGGAAGGGAGAGGGGGAGGGAGAGGGGGAGAAAGCAGAACTGGTGGTGAGAGGGAGGGAGAGGGGGAGAAAGCAGAACTGGTGGTGAGAGGGAGGGAGAGGGTAAGTGAGAGGGAGAGACAGAACTGATGCAGCAGAACTGATGGTGAGATACTGAGAGAGAAAAAGAGAGAGAGAGGGAGAGGGAGGAGAGAGAGAGTTAGCGAAAAGCATATGTTTTTTGTCTAGAATGGGACCGAAGGTTTCATATTTATAGTGAGAAAGAGAGAGAAAGAGAAAGAGAAAGAGAGAGGGGGGAACGGAGAGTGAGAGAGAGAGAGAAGTAGAGAAAGAGAGAGAGAGAAAGAGATAAAGGCAGAAAATGTTTATGTGGGACCGAAGAAAAGGTTTCATATCCTTTTTACAATTTTTCGAGGGTTCATTTTTTCGTCCCGTTGTACAGCTATTGCGATTGCCGAAGTTTTAACAAAACCGGCGAGAAAAAACTTCCATAGAGAAGGGAGAGGAGAGGAGAGGAGAGAGAGGGAGGAGCGGGAGAGGTAGGAGAGGGAGAGGAAAGGATTTGCGAGTGGTTCTTTTTGGTTTTCGTTTGAACTTTCTAGTTGGGATTTATCCTTCGCCCTCTGAAGGAGGGAAAGTAGTGGGTTTTGTTTTTTCTTGTTTTTTTTGTTATCCTTTTTCTTATCCTTGTTTTGAAGGAGAATCTGAACGCACAGTTTCAGTTTCTGTTAACTGTTCTCCGTACAGTTATCAGTTGAGTTTTGACGGCTTTTATTTAAGTCGACATAAAAGGGAGTTTTGGTCACACCATTTTTAGAGTGGATTATAGGTCTCTGAAGAGATTGTAGTTCTGTACAGTCGTGTGCTCATTTGTGACGTGACATTTTTTGGCCTGTTTACATTGTAAGCGGCTTGTATAAAGGCGTCGGCTCTATTTTTGTTTGTTGTACATTTTTTTTTTGTTCTACAGTATATTTTTTTTGTTCTACATCCAATTTTTTGTCGTGGCTGCGTGGAAATAATGTTTTTTTTTGTTCTTTTTACATCTTTTTTTTGATATTAGTGAGGAGATCGGTGTACTTTCCTTTGTTTTAGATCCATTTTTTAAACCATAAAAGACCTCAAACTCCTAATAAACCACTCTATGGAAAGTACACCACTAATCGTTATTAGTGTTAGTCTTTTTTCACAACTCGAAATATTTTTTCTTCGTGCACACTTGTTGGATTGTCAATGGGAGAGAGCTAAGAGGAAGGTGGAATTTTTGCCTTCCAATAGCAAACAATCTGATTGACAATCTGGCAAATATGCACGAAGAAAAGATGTTTTAAGTGGCGAAAAAACTATAACACTAATAACGATGAGCGGTGTAGTGTCTTCTTTAATTGCACATTTTTTATTTATTTTTATGACTGTGCGGGAATTGGTCTATTTTTGTCTGCTCTACATCCATTTTCTACTATGACCGTCTCTATACTGGTGTACTTTTGATTGTTTACATTTAATGTTACTACTTAGCAAAAAACAATATTCTGTTTTTGTGAACGTGTTTATAGATTTAAGTGAATGACTGTTCTGATGTTTGAATACTCACTATTTACCCGTTTTTGTATTGTGTTTCTATAGTCAAAATGCATACAAAACGGCTAAAACTATGACTATGATGTGCGGTCTTCATATATGCACATTTTCCTCATTCTAGGCATATGGTTCTCCGTTTGTAACTTTGTTCGGTTATTCGTTTTGTCTTCTTTGTTCTTTTCATGTGGCTTACAATGCTGTGTGCCTTAAAAATGCGGACCCATGCTCACTTTTTCTGTAAAAAAGGTCGATGCTATTATTCCTCTTTCTCTCCCGCTTTATACTTCTTGTAGTGCACAAATGTCCTATTTCCAAGTGTTGCGCACTGTACCAGTTACCATCCGGTATACTGCGGATCGGTTTTAACCCAATTCCAAAGGCTGGGGGATGCCAGTATTTTGGTACTTTATTTAGTTTTTTTTTGCCTTGGGTCATGAATACCGACCTCTATTCAACCCACAGCCCACCTAGCAACCTATCTTATGATTGGTATTTTCTACGGTGTACTTTTAGCTCCTTTGTGGTCCTTTCAGTTCCTTTGTGGTCCTTTCAGTTAATTACCTGTGCAAATACCTTTGAAGTTCGTTTGCACGAAACAATCACGCTTTTGCCACGACAGGCAATGATGCGTCCAACGGTCAGGTTCACACTAAAAATAAATACGGACTTGTACTGCTGTGTCGGACGTACTGCCACTCCGTACCGGATGTACATCGGTACCCTTGGCAATCACATACCAGAAAACTTCTGCTCGCAACGCTACTAATTCCTGTGTAACGACCTTGAGTATTGCTAAATAGCGCTTTTAGCTTACTTTTCAAGGAATTTTTAACTGTAGCATGAGATGATGAGTTATCTGTCAACAAAGACAGAACAACCATTAGCCTCCTAGTTGGAATGCGCGTGGAGATTGTAACTTCTCCATTTGGCGATCGACTTACTGTAAATGGTTGTTGCTTATGGACTGCAAAGCATTAGCCTGAAAAGATTTGCAACTTTATTGACTTTTTTCGCCATATGTCAGCTTATAATTCCTCCCAGATTCATTTCGTTTCAGCAGTATTAAAAAAATTGGAAAGTTATATCTTTGAACCTCTTTGAACATGCTGACCTGTTGGATGCTATCACTGAGAATTTTATTTGATTGGATGTTAGCACTTGCGTTATATTTTTCCTCGTCTGTTACCTGACACTAACTAGATTTGGCACATAGAACCACTATCACCGGCCCACCACCATTAGAGTTAATAATACCAATTTGGTCAGGGCTTCTTTTGGCCAAAAATCACAAAAAGGTGTTAACAACCCTGTTCAAGGACGTGGACCACCATCGGCCACATCTTCTTGCACTATACTAGTATTATTAATTCTAATTTCGCATCAACCCTGACGCTAATTAGGATATGGCCAGTGTATTGTCAAAACCGACCGCACTATTGTGAACAGTGAGATGTTTCGTCTTTTTGTGAGCTGTTTTCCATAGAGCAACAAACATTCAACATCAAAGTATCATTTAAGACTGCAGATAATTGCATCTTCAGCATGGAAACCATATCCCAAGCCAAAAGCTTCATATATTGCCCGGACATAAAAGGGAAGAAAACGAAAAAGACAAAAAAAGACCAACAAAGCCTTCCCACCACCATGATCCCAAAAGACACCACTTCATTTTTTTTCTCGCTCAAAGTGACTATGGTAGAAATGTGCCACAACGATTACAATTTTCTCCGGTTGTACAAATTCAAGAAGCTGATCTCAGTATTGTGTGCAGTTATTGCCTTCAAATCTCCTGGGAAATACAGCACATATTAGCCGCTTTGAAAGAAACATCCATTAAGGATCCCCCCATATTGTGAATCGATTGTGAGCTTGTTGACTGCCCTACTTCTATTTTACCGAAGTCTTCTGGCTTCACGTTCTGACTCCATAAGAGTCAAAATATCACCTGTAAGAAAGAAGACAGTGAAGAAGAAAGACAGTGAACACTAAGCCCAGTTTCATCAATTACATTCAAAATAAATTTAGAAATGTATGTACATTCTATAAATTACACTAGAATCACTATTGGTTAACGCGAAACATGGAAAGTTCTTGTCCAAATACTAAAATAACTTGGAACTAACAATGTTCATGAAAACTGTGTCTCTCACTAATTAGGACCTTCTAAGAATTGGAAGCCGAGACTTCGATGGTGAGCATTTACAGCACATGTAAGTCTGGAATGTATAATGCAGGTCATGAGTTGCGACAATACTACAAGAACCATAGGCCTTGGTAATCACTATTTAGGGTTTCTCCACGTGTACAAAAACTACAATGATTCTACATAATACATTAGTGACAGGTTTCATGATGTGCCAGAAGTTTCAAATCCTGTTTGAAATCCTTGAGAAAATTAAACTATTCACAACTATCAAGCAGACAAAACTGCGCAGTGAGAGAATAAGAGAGAGATAGGAAGAGAAATGGGATAGAACGAGAGAGAGAGACAGAAACAGAAAAATTCAGAAAAAGCCAAGAACCGCAAAATGAGTGCAAAGAGTGTTTACAACAAAAGACTCGACGTACCTTCTCTGACAGGGCCCTTCACGTTCCTCATGATGACTCGATTCTTTTCCTTGTCGTCCAAAATGGTGACACGTACTTGTGTCACCTGTCCTCGTGAACCTGTACGGCCCACCACCTTCACAACTGTCGCGAGCTTTGGTGGAGCATCCTGCAAACTCACCCATGCAGTTTCATTATTCATACACATTCTATAAACAATTTCATTTTCAGTTTCAGTTTCAGTGTCAGTGTCACCACTCCAATTTCACTCCAATTTCAGACAGTTTCAGTTTCAAACAGTTTCGGCCAAGGTTTCAGTTTCACGGTTACCGACGTTCAGTTCAGTTACTGTTGCCACATGAAAAAAATGAAGCACATGAATCCTTGTATGATTCAGAAAAAATGATGGGCCAAATGAGTCAGAAGCGGACACATTTGTGAGTTACAAAACGAAGGATTTCGGGAATAGAACAAAAAATAGTACTACGGGCGAGCCTATAAAACCTCTCTTCTCCTCTCCTCTCCCCTCTGTCTGAACACACTCCACTTGTCCTATCCATTCCTTCACACACTCTGAACGCCAATTTCGCCCCTGGAGCCATAGTCTTGACGTGCAGAAACATTTTGGAACGCTATATGTGTTTTCCCCTTACCATATGCCTATTATACTCTATAACACGCATATGGAACGGAAAAACTACATGTAGCGTTTTCAAGTTGCTATCGCACATTGAAACTAAGCTTGGGGTGCTTGACAACTTTTAGAAAGGAGTAAAGAGGAGTGCTAGGGTTTACGGAAAAAAGCTTAAAACACAGATTATTTTTTTCAAACCTGTAAGAAAACACTATGAAGAGTACAAAACAAATTGGATCACTGTCAAACATGAAATGAGGTTGAAAACTAAGTCAGGGTTCGTAAACCCTAAAAATAAATAGGGCGGACAGAGGAAAAAAAATTGCAGATCCTGGCATTACTCAAGGGATTTTGCTCTTCCAGAAACTAAAGCTCGTGGAAAAAGTGTGTTTCCGGAAGAAAAATAAAATAAAAATTACAAAACCAGACTCCTCTACTGTGTTGACTAAGTTCTGGTTTAGGTCAAACTTCCTTTGGAATCAGTAAGCATAAAAAGTGCCAAAACTGAACAAATGATCGCCGGAATACAGAAAAACAAAATACATACACTAATACCAATGAGCCAAATACTCTCAAAAACCAATGAGCCAAAGGTTAAAAAAAAGGTAAAGAAGATGGAGAGAGAGAGTCTGGATGCATATGGCTGCTATGGAGATAGAAAGAGAGAGAGAAGAACAAAGGGAGAGAAAGGAAAAACATACCATTTTCTGTGAAGTGAAGAAGAGGAGCCTTCCTTCTACTGCTCGGGAGGTTTCAGGGTTTCAGAAAGGAGAGGGCCAAAGAGGAGATTCTGAACGCTGGCGAAGAACTATGTCCTTTGGCAAGTGAAGCTGTACGGACTATGACGAAAAGATACGGAAAATGTACGAAAATGGTACAAACTGCGGTATATGTGAAATTTATTTTTGTTTACATGTACGGAGTAGTACGGACGAAAATTCATTAACGATTTTTACGATTTTTTCAAAAGGTTCAATGCGTTTGTTACGTATAATTCGTCGCGATTAAATCGTTCGCACTAAACGCCGTGAACAACTATGCTTGAATGCTGCCGACAACTCTCCGTACCGTACTTTATGTCCTTATGAAGCTGTACCATCGTAGTAGCCGTCCGATCTTCAGTAATCTGACCGCATAGTTGAATTATGCGAAACAATTGAGAAAAACCTATACGCGGTTGATCAATGCTTTATATCGTAATGTTCCCATATAGTATGGTGTAACCGTAAATAGGTTAACTTTCCGATCAGAACTTTTCGGTTACATAACAGATGGATTCCATTGGCTCAGTTTCGTAATGTGAGCAATCATAACCAGCTGTGCCCAGCTTTCTATTGGCTCATAGAATTGATAATCATTGCAATGTAAACAACGTCGAAACTTTTAATCGTCGGATGAACCGGTTTCCGCACGTGCCGATGCAATTTCTGTATGGATGTCAGAGGTCGCAATCGGGTACCCGAATCCGTACCCGACCGTTACCCGACCGTTACCCGACCGCCCGCGTCGGATCCGGAACGGATTTGGGTGCCAAATATTGCGGCCCGGTCGGGTGATTCACAAAAAAAAAACCGGGTACGGTCGGGTAAGCAAAAAAAAAAAAAAATGAAGGTTTTGTACTGTCCATACTATCCAACATTATTGTACTTTCTACTGTTGGTATCGTGGAAGAAGGTGTGAGGGAGATGTGCCATTAATTTTGTACATATCCAGGTACAGGCGGGTACGGGTAGTCGCGAGAAATCGAGTTTTGGTTAACTTTTGTTTTCATAAACGCGTATCAGGCAACGGTTAACAATTTGGAAGCGCGACGTAACCCGGTCGGATATCGGGTGTTCAGATTTTGATTTTTTTTTTGTCAGTTTCGGGTATTTAAAATTTTGACTTTTGCGACCTTTGATAGATGTATGCAAAAAGCTTGATTTTCTGACTGTTAACCGATTTGCCCATACCCGTGCCGATGCGATTCAATGAGAGCTCGATATGTCCCGAGAAGATGTGATCACGATACACCAAAATGATCTTTTTAGGGTTGAGAGAAGGGAGGGGAGGGAGGCTGGGAGGGAGGAATGGAGAGGGGGAGGCAGGAATAGTAAGAGGGACGTAGCGAAGGGAGGCTTTTTTTTTTTTGCCTAACCCCAAGACTACATAAGCACTGGAAAAACGAACAATATATAAACAGACACTCTCAGGGTTTTCACCGTTGTGCTTTCTCAATTCGTGTCTTTATTGTTAGCTGACTAAAATCACCATCCTTCCATTTTTATTTCCCAGTTTGTTGTTATGCTGCCTCCAAACTACACCTCTAATCATTACTAGTGCTACAAGTTCTTCCGCCACTTAAAACATCTTTTCTCCGCGCACACTCATCAGATTCCCAATCAGAATCCGTCAATAGGAAGGTGAGAACCTTACCTTCCATTGGCAACCATCAGATTGACAATCCGACAAGTATTGATGGAGAAAATATGTCTTTAGTGGCGAAAAAACCTTCAACACTAATAACGATTAGTGGTGTGGTCAGTGTGATTCAAAATCAGATTCAAATCTTCAGCAAATTCTTCCTTTATTTCTCTTCTGATTCATTGCATTCTTCCGAACTCAATATCAAGCTTGAAAAATAAAGGTTTTACGAGGCAATAAGTTCACAATGATGATTTCACTTTCGATTGACAGCCCAAAGAGCATTTGAGCTGGTCTACATGATGAATCGATAGAAGAGAAAAAAAAAACAAAAAATAGATTTATGTAAGCATATAACAATAACAAGAAATAGGAATGAAATTTCGAGCAAGACTAAGATGACTTTCCAGTTGTTTATGGGACCCAAGCTTTCTTCAGTCTCTAAAATATAAAATGGTTCAAGATGTATATATGGGCTCAAGAAGATGTTTTACAATTAACAATTAACATTAATAGTAAGACTTTGTTAAAAAAACACGACAGTAAACCATCCGAGTACTTGGGAACAAAAAAACAAAAAAACAAAGGTAAAAACTAAACTAAAAACATAACATTAATACGTTCGAGTTGAAGTCCCTCGATAAGAAAGACACACGGGATCTAATAATGATGTAACAAGAAGCAAAAAATCCTTCCCATTTTCAAACAAACCATAGAATGATTCAACAGATTGTGCATAGAAATCTTTGCAAAAAAATAACTCATTTCCAAACTTTGACTTTTCAAGACAACGCACATAACAATTCCCACATTCATTTACAAATAAACATTTTCCTTAAACAAAATTTTAAATGTTGTCCAATACAAAATGTTACAACAATGTATAGATACCATAATGAAACTTTATCATTTACAATTGAGAAATCCTTCATGTACAACCGGCCATAAAACCATAAAAATCGAAAAAAAAAACCGTAAAACTAAGTCTAAAATTGCGTTCCATTCAGTCAGCGAAAATCTCTTCAATTTCAAACCCCCCACAATTCATTCATCCTGTGCAAGGAATAAAACAAAAACATGTTTGAACGTATATAACCGTTTAATCAAGTAAAAACGTTTAAATATATTAAAACGTTCTAAGCCGAGGCTGTAGCGAGGAGGCCACTGTGACGGAGAAGGGAGGCAGTGGACGGCTCTCGCCCTCTGAAATCCTTGAAAACCTGTCATCCGGACAAAAAAGAAAAAAAAACAAAGATTTGCCCAAAATTCGACAAAATACATACACATACAATAAGTTGGGGTCAACACACAAACTTAGAGAAGAAACCCCTAACTATAATAAAACACACACAAATATATAAAGCAACACACATAAATATAGAAATACACATAAGTACAGAAAAATACACAGATATTAAGACACTCCTACGTCTCTCTCCCTCTCTCTCTCTCCCTCTCTCTCTCCCTCTCTCTCTCTCAATCCAAACTTAAAGGAAAAGCAGTTAACACACATGAAAATAAAAATAAACAAATTCACAAAAATAAAAAAAATACACATAACTAGTGTCTCTAATGCGTTACGACTCTCATATTTCTCTCTTAACAGAGTTTTTCTTTTTCCAATCCATACCTCGAGGGGAGCTCTGCCTCCTCCGAGACCCAAAACAGTTTCTCGGAACCGCTTTCCAGTCTCCTTCACCGCCTGTCCAGTCACATTTCCAGAAAAAAAAGAAAAAAGAACGGTATATTATGTGAGTACCAAGAAAAATACCAAAAACTACCAAACCTTTCTGTTTCCATATAAAAAAGGGGTGCTGATATACACGTTGAACCTATTAATGTTCGTGATTTTTTCAGCCTTTAAACTCATTTTTCTCTGTGCACTTCAGATTATTAATCGAATGGTTGCCTTGTTGATGCCAGTGGTTGAAAAAAAACATCAATGCAAATGGCGATAGCGATACACAGTGTGCACCGTGAATCACTCTTAGCGTTGAGAAATAATTAGCATGAGGACCGTTGTAGTGCTAATAATTCTATTCCCATTCCAAACAATGTGGACGATTGTAAGTATTAGAGTTACGAAAAAACTGTTGGTAATTATACCGCTTCGTGTTCAGCGAGCGAAAAGACCAGGACAGAATTAGTGCTATTAATGTGAAAAGCAATTTTCAGTGTGGTACAAGAAATTGAAAACCCACCTCCTCATTCTCGAGTCCCACATCCTCAAATGCTGCAAAGGCATCGGCTGATAATACCTCCGCCCACTGATCCCAAAACGCCCCTTGATGTCAAAAAAACTTGAAAACTGAAAATACTCTTTTTGTCTCATTTTATGATCCACATAACCTTCATAGGACCCAGTTTCACGAAAAGTATAACATTATTCAGAGTGATGAAAAGGCGATATCATAAATAATCCTAAGCATACAGCGAGAGAACTTAAAACACTAAAAAAAACACCGCAGACAGATCTCAAAGCCATAAATACTAATCTGAAGGTCTTGACTGTTTCGCAGTTAGAAGCTTGTCTTCACCCAAAGCCTTCAACTTAACCTCTACCTATTTTTCCTTTAACTCAAAAATTCACTATTGCTATCCGAAAGTCCCTAATGTACAAGAAGAAAGGAAATAAAAAGAATACAAAGAAGAAATAAAAAATTGTGCTGACCTTATAGCTGTAGTATCCAGCAGCATAGCCTCCTGCAAAGATATGACTAAATCCACATAAAAATCGATCCTCAGGCAATGGGGGCATAACCATTGTCCTCTCAGCAACACGCTTATCCACATCAAATACGGTTTCTGAACCGCCGGGTTCATATCGGGAATGGAGCTCAAGATCGATAGTGGCAAAGTGAATCTGCAATTGAAGAGGTGAAGGGACGTGAGAAAACCGAGGGAGGATAGCAAGGGTAGGAAGAAGGTTCATCATATAGGATTCATGTTCTAAGGGAACTGAGAAAAGAGAGGAAGGAAGGATAAAGAGTGGAAAGCAGGTTCAACAAAGAGAATTCAAGTGTCTTATCAGTGCATCAAAGGTTTATTTTCGTTAGTTCCTTGCTTTGAAGAAGAGTTCCGGAGTTAATTTTTTGTAGCAAATTATTGCTTCTTCATCTAGACACGTTTGGTTTTATTTCGCTTGATATTGAGAGTGGGAGCGAAGAAAAGAGGTAGATAGGGAAAGAGCCAGATAGGAACTGAAGGAAGAAGTTGAAGGATGATAGTACAAAAAGAGGATGAAAGTGTGTGAAGTGAGAGGGGAAGGTACTAGAGTGAGGAGGAAAGAGGAAGAGCAGGGAAAAATATCGAGGATTTTGAAGGAGTGGAAGGGATTGCGTGATTTGAATGTGTAAACATACCTGACGCATCATCATTGATGCTGCCCGGAAAGTTCGGGCAGCCACTAATTTTTGATAGAGCTCATCAGGCAAAGCCTCCCCTGTTTCATAATGTTTGGCGATACCCATCAATGTTGCCCTGTGACCAGGAAAAAAGCAAAAAAAAATACCATTAAAAACATTGAAAGCATCAAACTCAATCTAAAACCACCTGATATAGTATTTCCAAAAAACAGGTATAGTAGCCCCATAATGTCCTCAGATGAACCATCCATTGGATCCATGTAAATTATGTGTTTCATGTCATAATCCCATAAGCTTAACAAAAACATCAGGACTTAAAAAATCCAAAACTCATGCCATGAAATTCCCTCAAAAACCCTCCACCCAAAAGTGATTTTCTATTACAACATGTGAATTTGAACCCAGCGATTGTGACTGTCACCCTCGTCGCTCTTCCTCTCTTGCTCTCTCTCTCTCCCCCTCACCTTTCGTAACACTAATTTTCCATAAATTGTGATAACTCTCTCACTCTCTCTCTCCCTCCATCTCGCCCTCCCTCTCTCCCTCTCTCTCCCTCTCTCTCCCCCTCTCTCTCCCTCCCTCCCTCTCTCTCCCTCCCTCCCCCTCTCTCTCATCTGTGGTAACACCAATTTTCCATAAATTGCGAGGGTGACTCCACTGCATCCCACTCCACTCCTCGAATACTCTCTCTCCCTCCCTCTCTCTTACCTGTGGTAACACCAATTTTCCATAAATTGTGAGGGTAACTCCACAGCATCCCACTCCACTCCTCGAATCCCCGCGACAAGCCCTTCGTCCTGTTTCGTCAGCATGTGCTGCAGCGCATGTCCGAACTCATGGAAAAGAGTTTCCACCTCTCTAAAAGTCATTAAACTGGGTTTGTCTCCTACTGGAGGGGTTTGATTGCAAACCATATGGGCCACAGGGAGCCGTACCTGGAGAGAGAGGAAAGAGGGATGGCGTTTTGGAGGAGAAAAAGAAACGGACAGAGTGGCAATTGAATGAAATTTTTTTGGGAACAACAGAGTGTGAGCCGTACCAAGAGAGAGAGGAAGAGAAATCGCGGTTTAGAGGGGAAAAAAAAAACTTCAAAGAAGCAATCGAAAGGAAAAACTCTCAGGATAAGAGAGGGGAAGCCGTACCGACAGAGAACGAGTAGTGGGATGGAGGTGGAAAAGAAACAGGCAAAGCGGCAATTGAAAGGAGAAACTATGGGAATAAAGGAGTGGGAGCCGTATCGACAGAGAAAGAGGTAGAGGGATGGAGGTGGAAAAGAAACAGGCAAAGCGGCAATTAAAAGTGGAAAGTGTGACAATCAGGGAGCGGGAGCCGTACCGATGTGCCAGGTGGCGCAAGGAGACGGCTTCTACCAACTGCATCGTCCATCCAAGCTCCTCCTCTTTTCTCCGAGGGTCGAGAATAGGGATCAAGGTAGAAATATGCCACGGGTTCTCCCTTCAGATCACTCACTTTGAAAAAACGAACATCAGGATGCCAAACCTGCGAGGAAGAGAGTTGAAGGAGAAGAAGAGAGAAGGAGACAGGAGAGTGGGAGATAGGGGAAGGAAAGGGAGGGATGGAGGGAGCGGAAGCGATGGAGGGAGAAGGGACAATGGAGGGGGATGGGGAGGGGGAGAGAAAAAAAGAATAAAGTGGCAAATGTGTAAAAATTGCATATAAGTTGGTATGGAGAAAATATATGCAACTGCACATGCATAAATTATAAATCAGTTTTAGTTTTTTATCTTTTGAATTTGTGGCCAGAGCGATTGTCGGTTATGCAAATGTGTTTTGGATGCTATACTGCACATCGCTATTAAGAATTAGTAAATTATTAATGTTAACACTTTATTACAATTGACTACAGTAAATTGTGTTCTATCACGTGGCTCACTATCTGCCACTTAACTAGATAGCATCGTTCAAAATTCTGGGTAGAAAAACACGCAATCAACTTAAGTGTTTTTAACTGTGATAAAAATGGGCAGTATACTTAGTTAACTCATTAAGGTCATTATGGTTAGTTTCTCGAATCGCATAATGTAAGTGGCAAAAGACCACTCATAGGTTCGCAATACTCAAATCTTTAGTCTCTTAATCAGGATTATGAAAAATAGATCATAAATACATTAAAGAAAATTCACGATTACATAAAACACGATTAAATGCATTACGTGAAAAAAATGATGATTATGTTAAAAAAAGTCAAGATTACATTAAAAAATCAGGGCATGAAAAAAATCAGTGACTCGGAAAAAGAATCATGCCCGCAAAAACATCTCATCATAACATGAAACAAAAAAAAGTAAAAAAAAATATTAAACATTATGAAGGCGGTAAAAGATCGGCACTAAGATCTTAATCAGATCTCAAGCCTTTCAAAAAGAGAATATGGTTACATTAAAAAAATCACGAACTAAAAAGATTTACGATTCCATACATTAACATGAAAAAATGATGATTGCATAGAAGAATGATGATCGTAAAAAAAAGAGTCCTGATTAAGTTAAGGAATAAGGACATAAAAAGAATCAATGACTCATAAAACGAATCATGCAAACAAAAATGAATTGCAGTGACATTTTAAAAATAAAGAAAAAAAGAAAAAAGAAAAAAGGAAAAACTTACAGGAGCGACGCCATCAGCTTCTTCCACCTGTACTCCAAAAAGCTCACGTGTAAGACTGAAAAGTCCTTCCAAAACCCGTGGAAAGGAAAAGTATGGTCGAAGTTCTTCCTGTAAAATGGGTATTAATACCAATGACAAGGACTGGAAGTTAGAACAAATCAGAATCTTAATAATTCTTTAGTTTTTTTTTTTTTCTTTTCTACTCGAGATCAAATAAATTCAACGATTCTAATTCATTTGCCGTTCAAGCGAGAAAACAACATACTAGAAGTTGGAGGCGTGAATTGCAAGGACCGGTTTTTCATACCATATAATGTCAACTGAACTGTTTACAATCACAACATAAAACTGATTTGGACTACTATACACATTAATACAATTTATGACAGTTTTTTTTACATTTGAAGCCATTACCCCTTGCACCAAACACAAATTTATACAAGTTGTCATAAACCTTCGATAAAAAAAAAGGGGGGGAGGGAAAGAGAAGAAAGAAGAAACACCTCTCCTGCCCCAGCTGTGACTATATAAATTCCTGCGTATTTTATGATTTATGAATGAAAAGAATAATCATCTATCATTCGCATCTCTGATTGAAATTGTATTACATCGTGCTCACCTCACTAATGTTAAATTTATGAAATTCTATTATGTCGTGGCTTACCTCACTGATGTTAAATTTTTGAAATTCTATTATATCGTGCTTACCTCACTAGTGTTGAAATGTTTAAAATCCTATGATGTCATGCTTACCTCACTGATGTTAAATTTTGCTTCTCGAAGCCTCTCACTCCAAAATGTTGCATCCCAGGGGCGGAAATCGTCTGCTTCTGAGGCTCCTTGTTCTTTAGCAAAGGTCTTCAAATCCTCCAAATCTGAGAAAAGAACCAATCACATTTCTTACATATATGTATACATAAAAGAAACAACTCTAGGCAACCGCCACTTGAATTACATATACGCATATATTAAAAAACAACTCAAGACAAAGAATTGGCAACTTGACTCACATATATGCGAATATAGAAAATAAATAAGTCCACCATAGAGTGATTTAATAGGTCTCTCTGCCCTTACATTTTCACTAAATAAAGCTTCCAACAGTTGAAAGACATCCATGTCAAGCAGATAAAATTAAAAAATTCTTCTCACATGTTTGATACATTTTTCATCACATCATAGTCCACAAAAAGAAGGCACTAAAGAACATGAGAGGACGTAAAAAAAGGAGTAGGAGTAGGAGAAGGAGGAGGAGGAAAGAAAAAGGAGGACGACGAGGGGGAGGAGGAGGAAGAGGAGGAGGAGGAGGAGCAGTGATGAATGAGGTCGAGGAGGAGGAGGAGGAGGAGGAGGAGGAGGAGGAGGAGGAGGAGGAGGAGGAGGAGGAGGAGGAGGAGGAGGAGGAGGAGGAGGCGCAGGAAGAGGAGGAGGAGGAGGCGCAGGAAGAGGAGGAGAGGAGAAAGAGGACGAGGACGAGGACGAGGAAGTACCTTGTACAGCCCCGTCCCAAGATGCACTTCGAAGCTCTTCCAAAAGCTCGGTAGCTTTCTCAAATGTCGCCATTTTTACAGCAAGGCTCACCTGTCCAGAGCCATAATCTAGACAAAAATTATTAATTACAAAGAAAAGAAGGTGAAATTGCGAAGAACTTGTGATCTTTTGGTACATAAACACGTGAAACTTCTCCAACAAAAACATTCTGAAGCCATTGTACACACTCAGTTACCTGCGAATAATCTCAACAAATAACAGAGAACGATTCCATTTCTTGAAATGGTTGACAATTGAGTTTCAGAAAAAAAACAACGTAAACAAAAAAATAGGTAAACTTCCAAACCTCTGCGTGGTTAGGATAACCAAGAAGTTGAGCCTTCTCCTTCTTCAAAGTCAGAATGCGGTCAATGATGGGACTATTGTCACCCTCTCCCTCTGAAGCTCGAGTAATATAGGCCCGGTACAACTCCTCCCTCAAAGCACGGTTTTTAGCGTGCTGAAAAAATTAAAAAAAGAAAGTTACAGCAATTTGTTACTTCAGGCATCGATTTGCAGATATTTTCAAACAAAAAGGTCGCTTTGACCAAAATAGACATTTTTTTTTTTTTACTTGTGAGCAAAATATTCTTACTGTTGGAAAAAATATTTTGTAGAAGCAGGATTGCAATCTGTAATTCGAGTAAAAACTTACACTAACATTTGCATCGTTGAAAATTTACGTTTTAAAAAAAAACGGGCCTTGACTAACATAAGAAATGAAGCATCATCTAATAGATTGTATGCCAGCTACAGCTTGAAGCTAGGACATTGCATCAGTGAAGGAGTACGTGAAGTAAAAAAAAAGTAAGAAAATAACGTAATAATGACATCAATTCACCTAGTTCAGGGAAAATTCTAAAAAGACATTCCCATCTTGCAATCCAGGAAAAAAAGGTTAACACATCAGAAAACCTCCATCAATTAGGAAACAGAAGAGAACCAGAATGGATGTTCAACAAGTGGTCATTTTATCCATAGTCATACTACCCTCCTTGGGAAAAAACAACATTAATGTTCAAAAGAAGTTACATAAATAAGTGCACTACAGATAGGCCTTTTTCCCAAACCAATTACAAAACCGACTTCCTACTGGAGATCCAAAGTACAGTTAACGAAGATCTGCGAGACTAAGGGACATTCTCCGAAAAAAGAAATAGACACCCTTACCTGCATGATAGGCATATATGAGGGCATGTCCAAAGTAAACACCCATGGGCCGTTCTCTGGAGTCGCACCTTCATTTCCCTGTAGTCAGCAGTTAAGTATATATTCTTAGAAAAACTGACAAAAAATAAACAGAATCAGAGAACAAAAACATAGATGTACAGTGTACACCCAACGCACATGATAAAAAACTGTCGCATTACAAAGATGTACCAAAAGACTGGAAAAAAGAGTAAAAACACACGATTTAGTAAAATCACACATCATGCTGACATTTTTGATGGATCCATCAACTGAAAGCGTTGCAGAAATTTGAAAAAAAATAAAGAGATTTGATGAAATTTGAAGAAATTCACTAGTTTGTAAATCACCCATGATGCTGCCAATTTTGATTTGAAAAAATGCATCCGTCAATAAGAGGCGTTGAAGAAATTTGAAAAAATTGAGAAAATTTACCTTGGAAATTGCAGTCTGGGCAGCAAGTCCAAGGGCAGATGGAGGCAAGCCTTCAACATCCTTGGGATCCGTCACCAGTCGCGAAAACGCTTTTGTTGCATCCAAAAGATTGTTGCTAAACTTCGTGGAGAGGGTAGCAAGCTCCTGGGGAACAGTAACCGATTGCAACATATTCAAAAAATTTAGAAACCATTTCAGACAAACAATTTTCTACAATTTCAGGTACAATTCAGTCTTTCTTTACACAGTTTTCCACATCAATTCTCTGACTACATGGACGATTTTGTTTAGGAATTTATAGATGATATGTCGGTGGATAGTAAATTCAAAGAAGAACATTTGACTCATCTCACAAAATCTTTACGTGCCTTCCCACTTGGTAAACTTGGAACCCCTAAACGGTTAATTACCTACCTGTTGAATCTCATTGAAGCGTTCCTTAGCTTTCCCCTCCAAAGCAACTCCACTAAGTACTGCACTCTTCAACTCGGCTGCAAAATCCTCCAGAGAATTCAAATCCATCAGTAAAAGATATCAGAATTAGCATTATCACCATTATTTATTGCAGCATTGAGTATCAAAGTTGTTTCTCTCATTGATCCGCAGAAAATGCTTTAATCCTGGTCACTAATAGTACATGTGGTTGGAAATTTACAGTGTTCTCTAACATCACAGAGGGAAATTTAACACAAAGCAACAAGAAGATACGGGAAGGCAATAGTGAAAAGAAGAGCAAATCAAATGGAAAACATTTAAGGGGAAAATGGCAAAGAAAACTAAACACAATTCAACCAAGCAAGAAAAAAATAATAAAAGTTAGAATTTGGTTTGTTTCTTTTAATTTGAGTTCAATTTGCTTTAACTTTCGCCCAACATGATGTCCAATTGCGTTCAACATTTAATTCAAATTTGTGAATTATAGCTCAGTTGTAGTTCACTTATAGGTCCTTTTAAAGTTCCATCTTGGGATAATTTTTTTTTTTCTCATCAATTCACTAATTCATCCGTCTGTTCGTTCGTTCGTTCATTCATTAATATTTCATACATTTGAGTACAGTACATTCAAGAGTTCCAGTTTTTCTTTCTTGTATTCATTCATTCGTTCATTCTTTCTTTCTTTCCGTCCGTCCTTCGGCCGTTCCGTCCTTCTGTCATATATGAATTCTTTTACTCATTTGTTACCTTTTGTAAAGAACGCGATTCACAAAATACTTGTCAGAAAGAAGTTTTCCTTGTCCTGCTATCGCCATGGCTTCAAAAGCTTCCTTTGTCATATCAAAATGGGCCTTTCCGATTCCACACCAATCATGGGTTGATGAATCGACGGCCGGAGGGCACTGGTCCGTCGCCGTTACTGTGATGGGTTTAGAGCGACAATTTTCGTCACTCAAACATTTCACCTGCGAGAAAAAGTAGAGGGAGAGGGAGACGGAGAGAGGGAGAGGGAGAGAGTAAGAGAGACGTGACTTTCACATTCGACATTTTGACTGGCAGAGAGGACTTACATGCCACAATTTTAGATTCTGCAGGGTGCCACGTGTTAAAGAGAGGGAGAGGGAGAGAGAGAGAGAGAGAGAGAGAGAGAGAGAGAGAGAGAGAGAGAGAGAAACAAATTGCTACGTGTCATCACCCATATGAGGGGGGAAGGGAGACGCAAGGGGAGGGAGCCAGAGGGAAGAGAGAGAGAGAGAGAGAGAGAGAGAGGGGGAATCGAATGCCATGTGTTCTCACCCTATAGCACGCCCCACATCCCAATCCGTCCCTGAAGAGGAGCCCACTGACAGCTGCCGCCATCCTTTTGTTCGCCGTCAGGGTCAGATTGCCGTATTCACATTGGCCACCTGGCACCAATCAGAGGAAGCCACGTGGCAAATGTCAGCCAGGTGGCAATTGGTACCCATGTGGCAGTGGCAGCTAGAATGCGGTTATCCTCGATGTGTCAACTTTTGTCTTAAAAATAAATAAAATTTGACTCGAATGTTGAATGGCAGAATTTACACTGTTTAGTTCTTCTTTTGTTTTTCATTTTGGTTTTTTTCTATTTCGTTCTGAACGATCCGACATCAGAGGGAACATTTTTGAGAGTAAAAATCACTAAGTAATTTATTTAATTTGCTGAAATTTATTACCGTTTTTGTTAGCATGTACTCTACTTTTAATTCTATCGCCGTTTCCTAATTATTTCTCACAATGATCAGCCAATGTCACACAATTAGCAGTTAGAAACCGTCTACCAATGTCACACATTTAACAGTAGCATGTTTCCTCCGTCTACCAATGTCACACATTTAACAGTAGCATGTTTCCTCCGTCTACCAATGTCACACATTTAACAGTAGCATGTTTCCTCCGTCTACCAATGTCACACATTTAACAGTAGCATGTTTCCTCCGTCTACCAATGTCACACATTGAACATTCGAAGTCTCACCGTCAGGACCTGGACCCGACGAATCTTTCTGGTACCACGTGGCAGAAGCAACCTTCCATTTCTTGTCGTACAGTGGAGCAGACTGTCCACGTGGCAGCAGAAGCAGCATCACTATTGGCCACATGGCGAGGAGTGAGAGAGAGCGTTCCATGTTTCTCGTCGAAAAAACAAAATCGTAAAAAACGCAAATAAGATAATCCTTTTTGCAACTTTCTTTTGGTAAACTTTTTGGTAAACTTTTTGGCAAATTTCGTAACTTTACAAATCTTTTTGGATACTTTTCGTAATTTTTTGGCAACTCTTTTTGAACTTTGTGAAATTGGTAATCAAGAGCTAATCAAGAGCTTGTCGATTTGGGCGGAAATCTCAAGTTTAAGAGGTGCTCTAACTCTCCGTACATTTGTACTTTTTGTCTGTGTCCGTTTGTCCACCGCGTGACACGCTTCAGAATCTGCTCTCCAACGCCTGCATTCACGGACATTCCACGTGGCAACATTATTGTGTACTACACTACACCGCGTATCGCTATTAGGGTTAATGTTTATTTTTCGAACTTAAAACATCTTTTCTCCGTACACGCTTGTCGGATTATTGAACTAACGGTTTCGATTGAAAGCCAAGATTATCACCTTCCGATTGGCGGTCTCCATGTGAAAATAGGACAAGTGTGTACGGGATAAATATGTTTTAAGTGGCGAAAAAATTATTAACACTAATAGCGAAACATTGTGTAGTGTACCACAGCTCAAATGTGCGTGTAACAACATGGAACGGTGCGGTCCTTCGTACTATACGCATATTCAAATACAAAAATTCATAAAGTGCGCATACGGTACGGGGAAACCGCAGTAAAAGTGTATCCAACAGTTTTCGGACGCGCATTTCAAGTGACGTTACGTACTTTGTCGTTTTGTCCACCGCTATGGACATACTGAGTCTACTGTAGCTCGCGCGTGGATTTTGCGTCACCGCAGTCGACGGCCGTCGTGGAACCGCCGCCGGTTTTTGACTGACCGTACAGCGTCAGTACAGAATAATAATGCCGAATGTCGAATCAGTTTGGGTTTTACCGATTCGATATTCACTTTTGTAGGGCTCTCGAAAAATCGAAACATCGATTCGCTATCTCGAACAATCGATTTTCACAGTACATTAAAATCGGTGTCGTGTATCGAGGATAGAAGGACATGCAGTCCGTATAGATTTCCCTTTCCGTACTTTTGCACCTTGTAAATTTTGTACATTTTGAATTTTTCGTACATCTCATGCATCCAAAATTCTTAACCGACAAAGAAAAATTTCGATCGATTATTGTGAATCGTTACGATATCGATATTTTCGGCTTTATCACATGCGAAATTAACGATCCTAAGATATACCGAAATTGTGATACGCCTTCTACGATATGAACCGATATGTACCGCTATTTAACATGTACAAACTACAAAGCAGGCGAGGAAAAAAAAAGTACGGCAAATAATAATTTGCCGTCCAACCGTACACCTTGTTTAAATACCGCTTTTTAACATGTACAAACTACAAAGCAGGCGGCGGAAAAGACAGTACGGCAAACAATTATTTGCTGTCCTGCCGTACACTCTGTATGTCGGCTACTCGAGAGTTCGACAATCGGCAGAATATGATTGGTCCGCAAGATTGATTAAACTACAACCGCGAATCGTTATTAGCGTCAAGGTTTTTTTGGCCACTTAAAAACATCTTCTCTCCGTACACACTTGTTGGATATTCAATTTGAGACCACCAATCGGAAGCTGAGAGTGATACCTTTCAATCGTAACCGTCAGATCCACAATCCGATATGTGTGTACGGAGAAAAGATTGTTTTAAGTGGCGAAAAAAAACCTTGACGATAATAACAATTCACGGTGTGTTACCGTACAGTACACAAACATATGACAGTAAAGTACGGAAATTTAATAATAATACGTTTCGACCAAGTCGCATGTCCGCGTGACCAGTGTTGAAACTCTACGGCCATTTCGAATTTGCCACGTGGCATTCTCTCACTGGTGACGTGGCATTCACTCATTCGTGCCACGTGGCATTCTCTCATTGGTGGATGTCGCAATCTGAACTAAGCTATCAATGAGGTCCTTTGGATGGGGGGAGAGGGAAGTCAACCGTGCGAAAAAGTGAGGCATTTTATTTTACTCCCTCTCCCTTTCCTCTCCCTAGCCTTCTCCCTCGCCCTCTCCCTGTTCCTCTGCCTCTCCCTCTTCTTTATCCTATCCCTCGCCCTCACCCTCTTCATCTCACTCTCGCCCTTCATCTCCCTCTTCGTTTCCCTCCCACTCTCCCTCTCCTTCTCCCTCTCTATCTCTCATCTCTCTGCCTATTCCATTCCCTCTCTTCCTTCCTCTCCCCATTGCTTCCACTCTCCAGTCTCCCCCACTCCCCCTCTCCCCCTCTTTCCCTCTCCCTCTCTCCCGCCCGTTTCTTCTCCCCATTTCCCCCTTTCTCTGCCTCTCCCTTCTATCTCTCCCTCCCTCTCTCCCTCTATCCCTTTACCCTTCCCTACTTCTACACCTCTTCCCTTCTCCCCCCCTCCCCCTCCCCCTCGTCCGCCCTCCCCTCCCACCCTTCCTCTTTCTGTACCTCTCCCTCGCTCCGCCCCACTCTCTCTCTT
>JBBHKE010000202.1:0-10733 GCA_037447655.1 Zygnema cylindricum | reverse complement strand
AAATTTGGCATGAAAAGCACATCAGTAGATTCAGAATTGAGAATCTAAATTAACTGGCTTGTTTGATATAGATACTATATTTAAGGGGTAAAATCGCGATTAAAAAACAAAGAAGATCAGTGCCGTATAACTATATTAATCGGGCAGACACATCAACAGATAGCAAATAGTGTGACCTATGACGGTAAGTACCTTAAATTTGTAAAGGTTCAACACTTATATAACTTGACTTATTAGCGTCAGCACAATTGTAACCATGTCTCACATCAAATTAGGTCATGGAGTTTTTTCCTTCGTTATGCTAATGTTGGAACAGATGTCAGATTTTCTGATGCAAGTACTGACATTTTGTTAGCTGGCGTAATGTTAATGGTGTGCCCGGTGCGTTACCATATCATAAACATAATATACGCACGTGTTTTATCATGCGATTAAAAACATAATTGTAAAATCCCTACTTTTGATCCATGGTTTAATTTGCACAAAGTACAGAATGTGCTGGATTCGGTACGAAGTCAGGTCATTCGATTGCTGCAGATTAGGTGTCAATCGAGTCGTCTGGAAAAGGCCTAGTGGACTAGTTTTTTTTTTTGGAAGAAAATAATATTTTATAAGTCAAAAGGGCAAAAATCTTACGCTCTATAAATGCTTAAAATCTTGCTTATCAATGGCTGAAAGAGATTATGTATACTTTTTTTTCTGGAAATATAGTAAAATTACTGCATGCAACTGAAATTCTAAGCGGATAGTGAACATCATTTCTATTTAACACGACAGTCTATTGAAGTGGAACAACGCCTAACTATCTTCTTATTCGTTTGTTTAAAGTTCTTGGGCATAAAATCCTCACCATATGATTTGAACTGGATACGATATTGTGCCTTAAGAACATAGGTTTGCTTTAAAGTACTACAGTACTTGCTGTAATTTTTCTGGGCACCTGATTGCTTTAGTAAGTCAAAGACATTTTACTGGTTACTTAAGTGAAGTAAAATGTTATGTTCAGTAGAAAGCGTTGGAAGTCCCACACTTGAAGTTATGTAGACATGCATTTGGAATCATGCAAGTACTACTTGCCAGTCACGTGTACTTCTTATGTGTACGTGTACTTGTATGTGTATGGATGTGTATCCGGTCTTAACTGATGTTCTCGAATGTGATTGATGTGGTTTTTAATATGTGAATTTGTCTCTCAAATGCAGAAATTGAGCCATTTGGAACACAGTGCTGTGAAGGAGAAAGTGACAAAACTCGCCGATACCGGCAAAAACAATCTTGTCGTTCCTGTTCCTGTGGAAGCTCTCTCATTGGATAATCTCATCCCCAAAAAACTCCACGTTGCGGTTTTAAAAGTGACGGTCCAAGGCTGGGAACTTCACGCTTTACGAGGAGCCTCGGAGCTTCTGAAAAGACCGATTGGAGAAGCTCCATTTTTGATTTACGAAGAGGATAAAATCCTCTTAAGAGCGAGTAACACAACGAAGGAGGAAATAAGACGGTTTCTGAAAGAACACGGATATTTTTCTTGTGAAAAGGCTCTCCGTCATATGCATTGTAGAAAGGACTTCCCTTCAACTACGGCAAGGTAGGGAATTCTATGTTCCGGTAGTTTTTAGACTAGTTATTAATAGCGTGCTACTTTGGGTTTGGGAGATTCTTAATTTGCCATCCTTCACTCTCTCCTTCCCTCCCCCCCCCACCTGGCCACCACATGCCCTGCCTCTCTCCCTCGCTCCCTCCCTCCCTCCCTCCCTCCTTCCCTAGACTGTTGTAAGTTTCAATTTTTTAGTGTAATTTTTTACCCAAGGGTGCCCAGGTGCCTTTCTTTCTTGGTCTTGATCTTCTCGGGTTCATAGGAGTGCATAAATTTAAAGAATTTTTTTGAGGTTTACATTTTTTTTTTTGGAAAATTATGTAGACAGAAAAGTTTTACGGTCTCCTGTCGATTTAGAGTTGTCATTAGTGTGGATTTATGCTCTCTATTCTCCCATTAAAAAACAGTGATTGTTATTTGGACAGACACTTTTTAAGTTCGAAACTGCAAAAGGAGGGTTGTCTAGAGTTGGAAAACATTGTTTTTTTTTAGTATTTATAGGGATACTCGATATTGTTATATTTTGTACAGTTTAAAGGCGTTTTGCCACTTCCATTTCCCTCTTTTTTTCTTTGAATATTTTGTGGACTTTGATGTATGAGTTTCTTTTGATGTATATTATTGAACGGATGGGCTCCGTTTTTTTCTTTTTTCTTTACCTTTTCTCTTCTTTGATTGGACATCGCTTTTAAGGACGCCCACGAGGTTACTTTTTAAAAAAATTCCATGGAGCTGGAAATGCAAATATTAGTTTCTGGGAGTGCAAGTATACACACTCCCAATCACTATTAGTGTCGAACATAAACAACATCAACAGCGACATTAATTTTTTTTTACATTTTTCGGGCAGGCAAAAAGTACTTTTTCCTCACTTACCCGATTTTTGTGTGTGACATCACAATCGAAACAATCGAAAAGGAAGACCGTTACTTTTTCAAAGAGTGCTTCAAAAAGAAATTCCATTGGTTGAGCATGCAAGTTATCCGCGTTAAAATTGTTCAAATCATTTTCCAGAAAATACAATTAAAAATTGGAGTTTAGTACTTTGCCAAGGAATGAGCACTTTGCATTCAATTGTTTTGAAGTATGTTTTAACAAATAGTGCGTAGAAGCTATAGTATAGCTATAGTATTGCTATAGTATACGAGGTGTGCACACATCTCGTTATGATTTGCTTTAAGTGGCAAAAGAAAAATAAATGTTGTGTATTGGTACAAAACTTATTGCGATAAACCCGATGCCAATAGTTATCGATTATCAAACGGTGAGGGGTCCCGACATATCACTCCGAGACCAACAAATTCCTTATTGGTGCTAAGTGGAAAGATATATAGTATGCTGTATGATAGTACTTTATAATATACTATGTTATATTTTTCATTGTATATAGTGTGGCATGCCACGTATGGCATTCTGTTCCGTACTCTGTGTAACAGAAGAACGGAGTTCAGTACAGCGGAATAAACCATATATCTGTACGGTATGAAAGATACAATTATCTCGAACCGGTGTTATCGCGATAAAAAATTGATGTTAATAACACCGGTACCGATATATAGTGCCAATATATCGATTACCAGAAGGCCAAAAAAAGGTCCCTATCGGTTATCGGCAAATGGCTACCGATACACAACACGAAAAAAGGGAGTTTACCCTTTGTTCGCTATATTTGGCAAAATGCCACTTTAGGACTTCTTGCGCGTCATTTCAAGACTTACCACGGGTCATTTTACCATTTTCAAGGACTTGCCACACCCGTTGGATCCGGCACACACCAGCTGTCTGGTTTGGCTTGCAAATCTCCATTCGATTCGAATCGACTCTCGTTCGGTTTGGTCCATGTCGGAACTGTTCTTAGCCAAACTGAACTGGGCCCAGAGTTACGCCATGAATCGGTATTAGCGTTAAGAAATAACTAATAGTGTTGTGTATTGGTAGCCATTTGCCGATAACCGATATGCCCCTTTTTTTGGCCTACCAATAATCAATTTATTGCCACGATACATTGGTACCGGTTTTATCGCGGTAAAAAACTGATATTATCATCGGTTTTTTATCGCGATAACACCGGTTCGATAACTACCGGCGATAATTGTACGGTTCATACAGTACTACTGTACGGTTAGCTACTCTGTTTTACTGAACTTACGTCCTTCATTTATACAGAGTACGGAACATATTGTCTTACGTAGCATGCCGTGCTGTATAAAATGAAAAGTACAATACAGTTTATTATAACGTACTGTTATATAACGTACTATATTTTTTCCACTTATTGCCGACATAGTTGCTCAAACCGCATTTTACGCACGATTCAAACGCGTGAATTATACGTATAAATCGGAAAGAACGATTTGAAAAAATCGCTAAAATCGATAATGATTTTGTATCCGTACTATTTCGTACCTGTAAAAAAATATCAGTACTATTCCGTACTATTTTGTACTTACCACCCGCAAATGGTGCAACAGTGCAACGTCTCTTTTCGTAATAGTCCGTACATTTTTGGTACAATTCCGTACATTTCCCGTAAAATATTTGTTCAGTTTACCGGACAGAAAGTACTACGAAGTGCAACGTATCTTTTCGTCAAAGTCCGTACATTTCTGGTAAAAAACCGTACATTTCCCGTATATTTTCCGTTCAGTTTACCGGACAGAAAGTACTCCGCGTTTTTTTGCGATTTTTTCAAAAGTCACGAATTATACGTAGAAATCGTATGATTGCCGATAAGAAATTTGTTGGTCTTGGAGCAATATTTCGAAACCTCTCACCGTTCGATAACCGACAACTATATCGCGATAGATTTCTTACCGATACACAACACTAATAATTAGTGTAAAAAATAAATTGGTGTTATCAACTCTAATTTAGGTTCAAGGCCTTTCGCCAAGAAAAAAATAACTCTGATTTAAGCATAACTCTAATTTAAGCATAACTCTAATTTATGTATATCTTTAATTTGGGTACAGTTTTCCCATAGTGTAGCCGCTATAGCCGGTGTTCACGTAGTCAACGTTTGAACATGTGAGAACAGGTTCGCGTGATTTCTTTCCCGTCTTTTTAAAACCACTGCGAATCAAATATGAGTGCGCTTTTACGTGCCGACGCCCTCACTTTCGCATGTCGACGCCTTTGTCTGACACACTTTTTGTACAAAATAACTAGCAACTCTAATACGAAGTGACACATATCGTACATTACACTATTTAAAACTGGCCGAATTAGCATTAATAATAAACAAAGCGTCACGATCTAAGGGTGTGTCTCCATGTACTTGAAACTTAGAGAATTTACTTTGTTTTTTAGCGCAGATCCGGCGGACCCGGATTTCGGGTGTCCCTATGTGTATCAAACGATGTTGTCACTTAAGGGCGTGATGATTGTATACGTCGACAATGCCCGTGACGGCTGTCGACAGTGTACAATCTGTGATGACGTGAAATTCTATGGGCTCCATTGCCACACAGAATTCGCAGATCAAAATAAGCTAATCTAGATAGTGCCAACTCCAAGTTTATATAAACCCAAATGATTGACCCCTTGACAATCAAAACCCCATTACAGCTTCACCCCTGTGAAGTAAGACTTTCTGTGTGCTCAGTTCCACCACAGAATGCAAAGTTAGAATATGAGATTTGGACACATTCACCCACTTTGACTTTCCCTTAGAAATGCAGCCACCCAGGCAGGCAAAAACTCTGACGGACTACACCCCTGTGTAGCCTGGACTCCCCTGAGTCCGCAGCAACAAGAATCACTGAAAATAGTCTACTGAATTGATAGTTATGGTTGGCCAAAGTTTGCCATTTATACAAGGTGCTCTCTGGGAGAGAGGTGGCTACCTACCCGAAATATTTTAAGTCCTAAACCCCTCTCTAAACCCTCTAGTACTGAGGTACAGACCAATCACATTGCTGTATAGTACATAAAGGTACAAATGCCGGTGTACATTTTGTACGGTCATCATACGACATGGCTAAAAAGTCAACACATGTCATATCCGGATTCGCTCTTATAATCTCCGGAATTCCTGCCTCCAAATCTTATCTCTCCACGTGGCGCCAGGTCATGCCGCGTCATAAAAATGGTACCGTACAGGAAAGTACAGGTGCCGGAGTACTTTCTGTACGGACATTGTACGATATTGCCATAATGTGACATTTGTCACATCCGAATTTGTTGTGTTCCGTTCCAGAGATTCCGCAACCCGTACAATGTCGCCACGTGTCATACGGAGTAGTGACGTCCGCAAACCGCCAAATTATCCTTTCCGTGAAACCGGCGCTAATCACGGCCGTCCGATTTACATCGATATTTAATACAGGCCGTCGAAACAAATGTCCGTACTATTTGTTTCGTCAAGTACTTTAAAGTACTATTGTTTCTATGTCCTATAACCCGTAATCCATAAAAATGAAATAACCTGCAAGTGACTATTTATTTTGCTATCAAACCTCATATATCGTAGTATTAACCCTAGGCTAAACGGATAAAGCTACACCGCGAATCGTAATTAGAGTAATGAAAAAATTAGAGTAAAAAAACAAAAAAAAACAATTAGAGTAATGAACTCTAATTTATGTGATAGAACTTTTTCACAGAGGAAGTTTACTCTAATTTATTTAAGTACTCTATATTGGGTAATGTCGGCAATAAATTTTCGCGCTGAAATTATGAACACTAAATTACATTGATGTACAGAATCTGTCATCCGTATAGTTTTGACGTCATTATGACGCTAGTATTATTTGTCGCGCTGAATGTCAGCTGATGTTCACACTGACGACGATGCTGTCGATGGACGAGAGTTATGCGAACGGTTTTTTTTCGATGTGATTAATTTTTCGTTTAGTGCGATTTCACGTGGGAGCGCGGTCGTATTAAATCATTATTTGTACCTTTTTACTTAAAAAAGTACAATTTTGCACGGTCGAACGTCGTCCGTACTCCACAATATTTAAATCTAACCTATATTACAATTTTATTACGCTAATTAACCTTACCTAAATTAGAATAATGAAAAAATTAGAATCATTTACTCTATTTGATGTAATAGAGTCGAAATATCGAGCGACCGAATTAGAGTAATTTACTCTAATTACGATTCGCGGTGTACTGGCTACGGATGACTAGACGGCCGGTAGATACCAGGATCAATTCCTGGGTCTGTCAACTACTCTTTTAGTAAACCTACTTTTATCTACCCTTGTCTCTTTGTAGGGCTTAGGCAGCCATGGCTCTAGCCCCCTTTCCAGCCATCAATGACTACAACAAGTGTGGGGGCTTGGAGAAGGGAGTCAGAGGCAGAGTCCTTTGCTCCAGTCTTCAGTGACTGCGACAAGTGTGGGGACTTGAGGAGGAGTTAGAGGCAGGCTGTCAATATCTACTATTTTGCTTTTTATTTTGCAATCTCTAGACCTAGAAAATACTTGAATTCCAACAGTAGACGTACCGCCATCCAGCCTGTGTCGTTTCACGGTTGAAGAAGATGCACTTTGCCTTTGCGTCTATTGTCCGCATGACGTGAAATGGCATCGGATCTTGAGACCCCTAGCGAAATGAAATCCGTACCAAGCGCAAACGGACAAAATCAAACAAATTGTGTAATTTGCTTTGTAGTACTTGAACGCAAACGGACAAAACATAGCGGATCGTGCACTTTTCGTGGTCACTTGAATTCTTTTGATTTATTTCTTATTTTTTTTACACGTGCGACTTCGTGTTTCTATTTGTTTTTCGAAATTTCTTTGTTTTAAAACACATCTTCCCTGTGTTTTAAAGAAAGGTTTGAAGATGACGTGTTTTAGCGTGGCCGTGGGTCGAAGAACACAAAACGACAACATGTAGTACATCTTAAATTCGATGATGACACAAAATGTACTTCTCATTTTCTCTATTTTCTTGAACGGTATAAACTTACGCGGTAAGGCTCTAAGTTTTACAAAAAAACGACAGAAAAAAAAACCCTTACTTAGGCACATGGAGACGCACCCTATAGCTTTCTGTCCGTACGGACAATATTGATGAAGCCAGCCAGTACCAATTTGCACGTGTGCCAGTTGGCAGTCACATACCATGCTAAATATGCGCGCATGACAGTCTCTAACCATGCCAAGTTACTGTCCGAACTATCAAAAAGGTAATAAAATCTTGACCTTTTGTCTTGACACCGACAAGTTTTGTTGTTCGGTTTTGAAATTACGCCTCTTCTATTAGGGTACACTGCACACAAGAAATTCGTACAATTACCTGTATAGGGTACAGCACTGTACCAAGCAAAAATGCAAAAATAAGGGGAGAGTTTTTAGCTACACCGTGAATCGCTATTAGCATTAATGTATTTTTTGCCACTTATAACATCTTTTACCCGTACACATTTGTCGGATTTTCAATTTGAGACCGCCAATCGGAAGCTGAGAATCTTACCTTTCAATCGAAACCATAAGATCTACAATTCGACATGTGTGTACGGATAAAAGATGTTTTAAGCATAGTTCAAAAGTAGGCGTTTCTATTGTAGGCATTTTGTAGGCGCCTTTATCTTAAGTTGTGTTATGGGCTTTTCATGTGATCTTCCTAAATCACTACTTTGATCACAGACCGTCCAATCGTCCAAATCTGACGATAGTCCTATCTTAAGTTGTGTTATGGGCTTTTCATGTGATCTTCTTAGATGGCTACTTTGATCAGTGACCGTCCAATCGTTCAAATCTGACGGTTTAAATAAAAAATACCTTAAAACTCACAGAATAATATTTTTTTGTCTGAATGTTTTTCAAAATTTAGAGATGACATTTAATTCTCTATTGCAACTCAGCCCTGTTACTTTTTTTTTCATTTTGCGACGAATACAATATGGGTCTTAAGGTTATATTGTATGTTTTGCGTACAATTGGCATATTGTATGGGCCTACTTTCACCTACTTTTGAACTATGGTTTTAAGTGTAAAAAAAAATAGTAACGCTAATAGCGTTTCACGGTGTACTACAATCTACAATACACGCAAACTTGAAAACGTTTTTTTTCACAAAACACAAAATCTTAGTGGCCACTTTAGCGATTATACTTTTTCGACAAAGAAATTTCGTTGTCACATGATAGCGCTACCTTACTGTACTGTTATGGACTGTGGGATTTTTTAATATCTAATCTTAACTGGCGTGGTAGCACTTAAAATTCGAACACGTGTACGGTGGCTTGCTGCTCGTCCAAAATGGTACAGCGAGTGATGTTGACCGACAATTATAGAAAGCCTCCCGAAGTCCCGATGGAACTTCGGACCTAAATCATAAATGCTCAGGGTGAACTTCCATTAGAGGAAAAGTGGGGTTGTTTACTGGAGGCCGTACAATTTCGTACAGATTCGTACCATTTTTTTTTGTCAGACGAAACATGACAAAACATGTCTACTGGATGGCTCCAATATAAAGGCGTAAATGTCGACCGTTGGATTTTTCACTATTTTAGATTCGCGAAACAATAACGCACATCGCCTAGTGTGAGGAGACTCTCCTCGGGAGGAGAGTTTCTTCGCACTGGTCGTGTACCATTGGTACACGTGAAAATTAATAATAAAATCCACCACGAACAAGCAATGTGAATAGAACACGTCGTAAACGCCATGTGCCTTCCGCCACGGTCTATGCAGGTCAACGAAAATATCTTCGCACGCTCCTTCTAACATCCGCTGACCTTAAAAGTTTGCGGCGCCTTTTTGACATTCCGTTCCAAAAATTTTATTTTTTATTTCAAAATTAAAATCTGGTCGCAAATTTTTCGTACGAGTCATTAACTACCTCCACCCGTACAAGTATTACGTACAGATTTTCAGCTTGAAGAATATTTGTAGATTTTAAGAATCTGAAAACTAGCCTACGTGGCGCCAATCATAATTGAGAATCGATGTCTACTGGCACGACATAATAGAAGGTCGTGCCAGTAAACACTAGAAATAGACGTATCCGCATGTTTACTAGGTCCGCCTAATGGAGAACAGGTCTCAATCAGGGTTTCAGTAGTTTTAGGTAGTGTTGGGTATCAGGTAAATTCATATCGCGATAATATCGAAATTCGATATATCGAATATCGATCGAGCAGAATCCCCGATATATCGTACCGAGACCACCATAAATCATCGCGATATATATCGCGATGTATAGTATTTTTTAAATTTAATATTTTATATTTCTATATAATATGTAACTTTAGCGAAAATGACAAATTGTCTGATCGCCACGTACGACGTGATGTTCGTTCGGTGACTTAAAGGTAGACGCCGCAATATGTAACCGACAAAAAAATACTAATTTTGTAATTCATATAATTACTTATTTGGGGTGTGGTTACATCAGGAGGTATCTGTAATATTACAGACAACAAAATTATGTATTATAGAGGCCTCGGATGCATCGCGTATCGTCTGTAAACAAGTTTTTACATACGTATTCTGATTTTAGTGGTTCCTTGTAAGTTGACGATCAAATCTTTAAAATAGTGAAAGATTTGAAAACCGACCATTTTCGTATGGAAATCCGTACTTGCGTATTACGTATGTGTACTTCGCAAGTGTACTACGTCAATGTACCTCAGAGATCTCCTTCACTCTATTGACTTTCAGGAAAAAACTGTATTTCTTTTCGGCAAAGGTTTTACGGTCACCTTGTCCGAAGGCACGTGACTTTAGAGACCTGTGAAATTTTCATTTTTTTAATGCCTCGATATATTGGCGATACGATATATTTGAGATATATCGCGATATTTTGGTTTTTGATATATCGAAGCGATATATCGATTATCGGGTACTTAAAATTCGATATATATCGAATATCGGCAAAAGGTCCTCGATACCCAACACTAGTTTTAGGGTTTCACATTATAACTGTAGTAATTACAACATTCCTCGGGGAAAAAACTTACGATCGCTGCACGCATTACTTCTATCGGGTACTCGTGGAAAAGTAGTTGACCTAATGCCCAAAAAGATTTTATATTGGACATCCGAATAGCTATGTTGACACGTCAAAAAAATAGTCGTACAAAAAAATACTCTTATTGGGAACCTTCTTAGGTTTTGACTTTCGAAGGGTGTCCACCATAACCCGTAAATACTTCCTTACCGAAAGCCGCTGACATGTG